>OOFC01048596.1:119105-148643 GCA_900323345.1 Pseudochromis fuscus
GGAGCACCATGGGATCCATGTCAGCTTCAACCAAGAGGTATTTGCACCCTGACTTTTATATTCCTGCCATACCACAGTAACCCAAATTACTTTAAAAATTCACAACACCAGTGGCTTGATGTGTGAATGTCAACCACCAAGATAAAGGAAAAACAAAAAGTGGTTGCTCAACATCGGGATTATTTTTGTAGCCTTTACTTTTATCAACTTTAACTTTGTACTCACCAAAGTAACACCAGAGATAAAAATGGAAGTCAGTGTGTCTGTGATATTGCTAAAGTGTTGTTTGTGTGTGTGGCTACACAAAGTAGAGTAGGTCAAAGTTGAAGCAGGCAGTTTGTCTGTAAACTCAAGTGTTACCAGGGTGTGTGTTTGCAACATGTCCACAACCCTTCACAAAACCAGCCAGAGCTATAAAAGAAAGTTTATTTTCTGACAACACTAGTCATAAATGCTCCTTAACAGCTGATACTTAAGATGTTAAATCATTTCAACACACAAAAAAACGGCCCCTTTCACATGGTGTACCACAATAATGACAATATTATCTGTAAAATGAAGTATGCACCAAGCTCGTGTCCAGTGATTTTCATATTGGCGTTCATATTTTATCATCTGTACCAAATATTTTGTGTTATCTTCCTGTAAACATCATCATTGTTTTTTGTGTGATTGTAGCAGTGAGCATACAGATAGTGACAAAGGACAGACCCACAGAGAGGTGATGAACACAGTGGCTGAGATGAAAAAGCGGCTTCCTTCAGACAAACGCAGCCGTAGCAAAGCCAGCACTGTGGAGGCCTTACATTATGCACTCAACTGTGTCAAGCAAGTGCAAGGTAACTTGGATAAACACTTGGGAATTTTTTGTTTATTTTTTTATCTTCCAGTGATTTGTTTTTGTTTCAAAGCTGAACATATATGTGTTTGTGTTGTCGTCTGCAGCCAACAGTGAGTACTACAAACTGCTGATGCAAAATGGGCAGGATGAGAGGAGAGACGCCACCGTGTGCACTCTTGGAGAGCTGGAGAGAGTCACCTCTGAACACACCCTCAAAAATACGGTATACACACACACAACTCACAGGAGCTGATGGTATGGTAATTAAAGAACACATTTGCATACATATGTGCACATGTACATTTATTTTTGTCTCACGCCTGAGCGGGTGTGTGAGTGTATGTGTGTTTACTGCCCTTGTGTGTGTCTGTGACTCGGTTTGCTTGTGTGCGTGCGTACGTCTCTCCGTGTCTGTGTGTAGGACTCCTTCGTGGTGGTGTTCTCCCTGTCGAGCGGCCGCGTGCTGTATGCATCGGAGCAGGCCCCCAGCATCATGTGCTGCAAAAGGAAGTTTCTGGAGTCTGCCAAGTTTGTGGAGCTGCTCTTCCACCAAGATGTTAATGTCTTCTATTCACACACGGCACAGCCACATTTGCCACCGTGGAGCAACTCACACACAGGTGTGTTTTAATAGTTAATATTCATTTTTAGAATTTGTTCTTTTTGTTGTTGTTGCTTTGTTATAGCAGGTGTGGAATATTTACAGGACAACAGCTCAGATGTGTTATAACAATATACACAGGAGACTTTTAAACATGCAGCTCACAATGGTCTTGAATCCCATTTTCCTTTTAAATCTTTACATTGTCACAGTGACATATAAATTATTTTTTACCTTAATAATACATAAATAATTACAAAACAACACAAGATAATGTTGTAATACATTCTAATAAATGACTTGTATTTTATGTCTGTTTAAGATTTGCTTTAGTTCATATTACGGTATATTGTGTATTTGACATCCTAAATAAATGTATATTTTATTATGATTGTGTCTCACTGGGTATTTTGTTAAGCACAGGCTGAAAGACCAGCAGATAATTCGGTTCTCTCTGTCCTCTGTCTCTACAGCGGGAGTTTTGTTTGACAGTGCCCAGGTGAAGTCCTTCTTCTGCAGAATCAGGTCAGTGTTTTTATACATTCGTAGTTCCATTAACAAACTCTCCCAATGTATATGTAATGGTGCAGTATTTATATTACGAAATATGAATTCCATGCAATAGGTCAGAAAGTTGGCTGCAGTTACCAGCCTCTACCAGTGGATGGCAGTGATGCACAGCTAAAAGTGTCTTTTCAAAGATCCTGTTACATCTTCACCATCTCCTTTTCAAAAATAATAATAATATTAAGTGGATATAACTAAAATAAGTTAATCTATTTAATATTAATGTTTTAGCTAAGAAACTTGATTAAACTGATTTTTTTGTCTTTAACATCATATGATCTCAAACCTTGTTTTAGTGTTTATTACCCGAGTATCGTCGCCTATTTTCACCTGTGATGACAATGAAAACTGAAAATTGACAAAATTTTTTAGAGGCGGGAAGGATCGGGAAGGTGAGATGCGTTACAACCCGTTTCGGATAACACCTTACCTGCTGAAGGTTCAGGGAAGAGGGGTCAGTGGGGAAGAGGAGGAGCCGTGCTGCCTGGCGCTGTCTGAACGCATCATCTCTGGATATGAAGGTATGACACAAGTACTTCTTGACTTACATATTTGTTTTTGTTTGGATTTGTAGCTTTGGTCATTTCTATCAGAATGCATTGTTTTCCTTTCCATTCCCACCTATGACACTTTCTGAGAAAGTCATCAATATATTATTTTTACAATTCACTTCCATTTGTGCTACACAGTCCTGATGTTTATATGATCTGTTTATGTAGCACCTCGGATCCCCATGGACAAACGGATCTTCACCACAACACACTCCCCTGGTTGTGTGTTCCTGGAGGTTGATGACAGGTCAATAAGGACACAAATATGTGCACAATCAGACTTTATGTGGCAGCATGTTGACAAAGCTAATTGGATGGTGTCTATCCACAGGGCCGTGCCATTGCTAGGATACCTTCCTCAGGATCTGATTGGCACATCGTTGCTTACTTGCATTCATCCAGATGACCGTCCTCTCTTGCTCTCCATGCACCGGAAAGGTGAGTGTTCATGCTGATGATGTCACAAAGTGTTTGTCAATAAGGAAACTATTTAGTGGACGAGTTCTTTGAAATACGAATTCTAAATATAGAAAAGATTAATCAAAAATCCAACTTTGGATTTAGATCAACCTAGGGTTCACCTCGTGTTGCTTACTACTACCTTTTTAACTTTTATCTCTTCATGCTTTGTACAGTGTTGAAATATGCGGGCCAGCCTCCTTTTGAGCACTCTCCAGTGCGTCTGCGCTGCCAGAATGGAGACTACATCACCTTGGACACCAGCTGGTCCAGCTTCATCAATCCCTGGAGCCGCAAGGTGGCTTTCATCATCGGGCGGCACAAAGTCAGAACGTAAGTGGCAAAAACATATTCAACAAATCAGAACATGAGGAGAAATGAACGTGTGAAGCTTTTCTGTAATCTGCCTGTTCTCTGTGAAAGAGTTTCAGATGACCTGATAACATCAATGTGCTGTTGTCTTTGTCTGTAGGAGTCCCCTGAACGAGGATGTGTTCGCTGCTCACACAAAGGATTATGTTCCAGTGACTCATGAGGAGATTAAAGACCTACAAGCAAAGATCTACAAGCTTTTCCTGCAGGTGATTGATTGTTATGAAAATTAAGACAAATATTTATCTCTCCAATTAATCAATAATCCAGGTAGGATTCCATTTATGTTGTGCATTCATGCATTGCACACACATTTCTGGCATTCTGTTCATTTCCAGTTTAAGTTCAACTGGTGTGAAGTTTTCTACTGAATCAGAATCAGAATTTCTTGTCAGCAGTACAACGAAATGAAAATGAAAATGTTGTCTTCGAGCTGCATCAAACATGTTGACTGTTAATGTGGCCAAACAACACAATCTTTGATTTGTCTGTCCAGCACATTATTCCAAATGGCTTGGTCAACACTGTAGTTTTGTTCTAATTTCCATTTGTGCATTGATTTCCTGACTTGCCACTGGGGATTGTAGGGCTATTTATTTAAGTATGCACACCGTTAAATTGTGGGTCCTATCTAAAGTTATGTAACCACTGTTCCTACAGCAGCAAGTTTATATACCAGCCATACCAGCCAATCAGCCATACCATCATTTAATCATGTTGCAACACATTTATTTACATTTATTATATGGCAGTTGTATCCCAGCTTTAGACCCAACTGATTTACTATAGGCTACAGCCATGAAAGAAACATTATGTATTATTTTGTAGTGTATTGTAAGTAGTAGTCATAATATTAATGTTATGTGATAATGATGTACTGTAGGTGTAGATAACCACTGAGGACATATAGTTCACAAGCACTACCAAGGGGGATCCAGTTAAACTGGTTTTGAGTTTGCTCCCCTTATCTTGTCCTCATGTGTCCTTGTGTCCTCAGTGGTTTCTTGCTGAGGTCCCGAGTTGTCAAGTAAGTTTTTATCTCTGTTTAGCCACATTATTATTATTAACTTATGCCTGTCTGAAATGAGGTATTTTGCTGTTTTTTCATGTGTATAAACCAACATGTATATACTGGACAAAAAAAGATTGAATTCACTGTGCTGCTCAAAGACAACCAGCAGCTACCAGCAGCCTTTAATGTTTTCTTGAGTTGCCGTAAATCAATCAATGCACTGTAAATATAAATATGACAGCTGTTCATTTTGTCTTTAAAGGCTCTCTTACCTGATGCTTTAGTGACGACTGAATCTTCTAGTGCTTGTATATGAATTTCAGTTGGCTCATGCAAAATAGGAGTAATCTCTTTCCTTGTTTGGAAAATACATAAGCAACAGAGCATCACTCATGAAGACACCACACACCTACATTTTAAAGAAATACATTTTGATTATAAAACTGACTACACAAGCTTTTTTTTGTCTGTCTCTTGTTTGAGGGATGCCTTTTTTCTTTTTTTTTTTTTAATCAGATGTCAGGGTCAGATGTTTGCTTTCTGTTTTTCTTTCTATGAGTGTTTATCAGAGTTCTCCAGCACCTTCATGTCTTTGTGTCTCTTCTCTACAGCCGGTCCACAACAATGGCTCCAGTGGTTACGGTAGTTTGGGAAGTAATGGCTCTCATGAGCACTACATCAGCGTGGCCTCTTCGAGTGACAGCAACGGCAACCTGTGGGAGGACTCGCACCGAGAACCAGTGAGACATCACAGTCAAATCACCAAGCCGGTCGTTGTGTCGTTCTCTAACTCGTCTTCCTGGGATTAATCATGTTGTTACATTTTGTGTGCAGATGACTTTGCAGCAGATCTGTGCTGATGTGAACAGTGTAAAGAGTTGGGGCCGGCAGGCGTATCTGGATTCCAGGAGCAAAATTACTTTTCTCGGCAAGCCTGCGAGAGGTAATGCAGTCTCACACAGAGTAAATACAGAATTTAAGAAAACATGTTTTTAAATTGGCAGATATTTTACAACGGGCTAAAATGGCCTTTTGTTTCCCCAGCACCTCTGCCACCTGCAGCCTCCAACCTTGAGGTCAGAGATCACGAACAAAGCAGGAAGCAAACACACATTCCCTCTTATCAGCAAATCAACTGTGTGGACAACATCATTAGGTGTGTGGTCTCGACACTGGACACATGACTTCTTTGCACAGCAGCAGTCACACTAATATTTTTTTTATTCTGTGTTTTCTACTCGTGTATGTGTTTGAAACCATTGCACAATCTAGATATTTGGAGAGCTGTACTGGTCCAGGCCTGAAGCGGAAGAGCGAGTCTCATTCCCTGGCCACCTCTTCTTCCTCGTCCTCTACCTCAGAAGATGACAAGCCCGCTGAAGCCACTGATATGGCTCAGGCCGGCTCAGATGGTACAAACACACAAACATGACTGAGTACTCAATCATTGTCTTATTTTGTGTCAAAACAACTTCAGCTCCTCTTAACTTTGTTTCCCCTCATGTTCCAGGCGTGGCACTGGACAGTGAGGTGTCAGTGGGCCCTACAGCTGCAGCAGTAGTCGGGGCTCCTCTGACAGACATCACCATGTCCACCAAGGCCATGAGTGTTGTCTCGGTCACCAGCCAGTGTTCGTACAGCAGCACAATCGTACATGTGCCGCAGCCTGAGTCAGGTACATAGATGTACCTGTATGCTGGTGTCAGATGGTGGGAGTTGATGATATAATGTGAACCTAAATGATTAAGAAGCAAATATGGTAACTCAGTTGTCATCAGTGTAGTATTTTTTTCTCTGTTTACAAAGCCACTTTCTTGTAGTATTCATATACAGAGGGAGGAATGATAAACTGTTAACTTGAATGTGTCTTTTCCCCATTTTCTAACAGAGGCCACAGCACTGGAGGACGCCCCGATGGGCAGCGAGCCTGCTGATGCTGCTCCGACCCCTGTCCGTCCAGCCCCAAGCCCTGCCGCAGAAGAACGCAGGTTTGTAGGTCTCACCAAGGAGGTGCTGTCAGCTCACACCCAGAAGGAAGAGCAGGAGTATGTGGATCGATTCCGCCATCGCATCCTCCAGAGCCCCTACAGCTCGTATCTGCAGCTGGACAACAGCTCCATGGCTCACTCCCACCACCCAGGTATCTGCATATTCATTAAAAAAAAAAGAAAAAGGAAAAAAAAGAGGCATGAATGCTGAATACAGTTGTTGAAGGGACATTTGGGTACGTTTACTCAAACTCTGATATCTGTCTCACTACAGGAGACTACTTGCGTCCATTGAGCGCTGGGGGTTGGAATCGCTCTCGAAGAGGAAAACCCAGGCACAGACGACCCAGACCTCAGGGTTCCTCGGACAGCTATGCCTCCCCACCTGGCCCTCCTCGCCGTGTCCCTGACTCCTCCTGGCCCTCCTCGGAGTCCTCCCAACCCCAGATGGGAGCAGCATACGGCCAAACATCCTCACTCCAGGTGCCATTCTTCCCTGTCATGGGAAAGCCTGGCTCAGAGCAACCGCAGAGAGCTCAACAGCCACCTGGAGCGACTCCTATGGTGCTACAGCCTCCTGACCAGATCAACTACAACTTCAACATCATGCAACCTGCTCAGAACCTGCCGGGCATGCCGCCAATCCAGATGGAGCCCATTCAGAATATTCAGAATATCCAGAATATCCAGAACTTTCACAACCTGCAGCCAATAGCTTCACCTCAGAGCTTCAACCCTTACGTCACTCCAGTCATGGCTTTCATCCTGCCCAACTATCCAACTTTCACCCCAGGTTACCCATCCAATTACCCACCGTCCGCTCCCTCTGTTCTGCCCCAGGTACCCATCACCATGACAGGCTATGCCCCTGGCATCGCCCCCTTCCCTCAGCCACAGTTCCAGGCCCAGTGTGGCCTCAACACTCAGACGCCCCCAGGCCTCCTGCTTTGTTCACCCAAACCTAGCTCTTCAATTGGGGAAGAGGAGGAAGCAGCTGGCCCTCGGGCCTTATTCTCCAGCTCTCGCTCGAGTTCTCCACTGCAGCTCAACTTGCTGCAGGAGGAGCTGCCCAAACCGAGTGAAGGGCAGAGCAGCACCGGGCACAACCGTGCTGAAAGCCTCCATGAACAACATGCCAATGAAGTGAGTCTGATGTTGCCTGTCAACTTTCTCCATGTGTCACCACAAATAATTTGACTATTTTTCTCTGAGTAACTGGTTGGTTGATTCTGACTTTTAAACTTTTACCTTGGACAGGGTGACGCCCCCAGCGACTCTGGCAACCATGACGCCCAGTCAACATCTAGTGAGCTGCTTGATCTGCTGCTGCAGGAGGATGCACGGTCAGGGACCGGGTCTAATGCCTCAGGGTCCGGATCAGGGGAGTCTGGAGGGTCACTTGGATCTGGGTCTGGCTCTGGCTCCAATGGAACCTCCACCTCACACACAGGTAAGGACAGCTTTCTTTTTTGACATTATTAATGAAACACATATACACTTGATCTCAGCTGTATAACATTACTCATTATTATACATTCTGTTGCTATAGCTGAAGGACCATTTAATTAATGTCTCAAGAATAAAGTGTTTCTACATCTACTTGTAACTTTCTGTTTCACCAGTTGTAAATTTAATTTGTCACAACTTTAGATGGTATGTAGGCCCATCTCCTCTAGGTTTCAACTGAGGATCGAATCATACACAGCCAGCATGAGTTTAAAGAAAGAAGTGGGTTTATTACATCAGATTTAACATTTAAACCCAAACAACTATAAAAAATTAAATGAGTTCTGTGTCCTTAGTCCTTGGTCAGTCAGTCTGTCAATAGAAATAGTTCAAATGTTCAATATTCAAAGCTTGGTTGTTCTTCACAGTTCACTGAAGGTCTCCTCAGTGCAGGTGTGTCCTGTGTGTAAATGAATGTTATCGTTGCTACCTGGGTGGAGTCTCTGTTTCAGATCTCATAATCTGTCCACAAGTAAGCTTGTCATGACTCCAATTATACTGCAAGATGAGCTGGATGCTCCTCCTGTGCTTGTGGTCGGATTCCTCTTCAGGAAAAATCACAAATTAAAAACCAACAAATAAACCCGCCCACAGAAAGGAAATACCTCTGTTCACTTTTTTTTTTAAAAATAATTGTTACTATTGGTGACCATATTTTTCTCACTTTTCCCCTGTGTAAATGACTTAAATCATTGTCATTTGAATCAGTTATGTGAAGCAACAACAAAGTCTAATATGAATTTAAATGTATTTTCATCCTTCATTTACATGATTTACAAGTTACATTAAAACCCAACAGACTGAGAGACATCCTTCCTCACTACACGAGGGAGATGCACTCATACAAATTTCTCTGATTGGTTTGTAAAACTCATGATGAAATAAACATGATGAACTCCCAACTAAAAGTAACAGATTAGCATTTTCGCTAAACTAACTGCTAGCGTTCTACAGTAGTTGGTACGTCAATTCACCAGAGATTAGCAGATATGTTCCACAACAGTGCACTGGAGGCAAAATAATCCTCACAAAAAGAAACCTTACCTCTGAAACTTCCCAAAAACCACTTCTGAAAGTTCCTGAAGTTTTGCTCTTCTGCTCAGCTGCTCTTGCACTGACTAGGGATTGTTAATGAAATCACCACAATTAATCCTACCTGTCAATTTTATGGTGGTTACATACTGTTACAAAATGTTAAATTAAACAATGCAGGGCTGAAGAGAAACAGCTTCATTAATTAGTAGAAAGAAACACAGTGACTGATGCAGATCTCTCTCTCTGGGTTACAGGCAGCAGCAACAGCAGCAAATACTTTGCCAGCAACGATTCATCAGACACGTCGCGCAAAGCTCGTAAGACCCAGGAGGCAGCGCCAGAGCATCAACACAGCTTCGACAGTCGGGTGGAGAACTCCCTGTGGACCATGATCCAGAACACACCTGAGCGTGTAATGATGACCTACCAGATCCACACCAGGTACACACCCCCTCCATATTTTCACTCATGATAAAATCTGATCTTATCTCAAGTTAAAATCTTCTGCTCTGGGCTTTTACTTATGGATTCAGTAGTTTAGTAATTTCACTAACCTGGTTTTATTTGTCAAAATGTTGAGTCTTTCTGTGTGATGGGAACTTACTCAAGGCAAAAGGCTGTTTTTGTTGTGATGGAAGTATCTGCTGATCGCATCGTGCGACTGCTGTTTTTTCTCTGTCCACACCATTTCTACATCTTTCAATTTCATTTTTTATCTTGTCTCATTTTTCCCGCAGGGACCAGAATGAGGTGTTGGCAGAAGACAGGGAGAAGCTCCGAGTGCTTCAGCCCCTGCAGCCCTGGTTCAGTCAGGAGCAGAGAGAGGAGCTGGCTGAGGTCCATCCCTGGATCCAACAGCACACCATCCCACAGGAAATAGATACACAGGTATCATCTCTGAAGACAGTCACTCCAAACATACTCATTCCTCTCGCTTGTTTCTAACACACTTCTGTGTTTCTCAGGGTTGTGTGGGCTGCAGCTCAGGTGCAGGCATGGCCCAGTCCCCTCATGCAGCTGCCCCGGGTAGCTCATCACCTCTGGAGAGCCCTCAGCAAGACTCCATCAGACCTGTGGTTGACACTTAAAAGACTCAGAACACAACAACAAACCACCACCCAGCTCACGGCGAAACCAGCCCTGTCAGAAACCTCAGCAACGCCCATCATGCATCTCTTCTGACCAGTGTGGAAGAGTGCATCCCTGTGCTTTAGTCTAAAGTTGAACATGTTTTGTTAAGGTAACAGAGGCTGGACCTGGCCCTCAGGAACAGAGGAGGCAAGAGACGGGCATTTTCTCTCAGTCAGCTTAACGTGACTGTCTTGATCGGACCATGAATATTATACCTCTCTTACGTTTGTGTTATTAGAGCCCCTGGAGGGGTGTAGGTTGTATTTAATATTGTCCAGATCCTTTGGCATCAGGAGCCACCAGGTGCTCAATATATGGAGAGGGTGGTTGCTGACCCCTAACATGAGCACTTCGTACACCCCTGGTCTGTAGAAGAGGCGTGACGGGGTGAGAAGGTGAAAACGATGCTGGCCCGGTTTTAATATCAGAACACGTCAGACTCTTCTCCAGTGACACGAAGTACAGGTTGTACAGTATGTGTACCACATCAGCTCTTTCAGCAACGTAGTATCTTACCATGATTGACACATGGTTGTTTATTTCGATGGACACTAAGACAAAGACACCTTCGCTGCTCTGTTTATAATGTTCAGAATCAGATCTTGTACGTTGCTACTTGAGTGCACTCTTTTTATTCCATAGGTTGGCTTCCTTTTGTCCAGAGCATCATTGTTTGTGTTATTTTAACTTACGAACAACAGCAAACATGTTGGCGATTTTGAATTGAAATTAGTTTGACAACAAGTCCAAACCCATTGCTCAAAATCTTCATGTAGCAAGTCCTTTCTCCACCTGCCTGGTCATCATCCTACAACACTCATAGCTTCTGTAAACACACACAATGTGGCCCCAAATTTCCACCGATCTTGCGCTTACTTACTGAATGAATTTCCTCTTAGACTCCTTAGCTGTCTGTTTGACTGGCCGTGAGTATGTTTGTGTGACGGGGACGATCTTGACTAACCCCATTGTACTTCTGTGAATGTTGTCACTCTCCTCCTTCTTGTACTGGCTTCAGATTACCGGTGAGCTTGTGAATGTGTGCGAGCGCGCGTGCCGACCGACTGCAAGCTGCTTCCTTTGATATAGTCGTCCCACCGTGCGAGACAGACCAGGGTTTTCTACAGTTTTTAGATTGAAAGTATATTACAGTACCATGTATTTTATAGAAAATGTACACAAAACAAACTTCACAAAATGTATAAAAAGCCATTTGTCTTGAATTCAGGGACTGTTTGTTTGTGACACAAAGGAATGAATAAATGAGCTATGACCTAACATGTACTTAGACATGATCATCTGTCCAGAAATATGCAATCAACGTTTTCTATCACAAAGGTTCACACTTCATACACTCATCCATCCACCTACCATTCTGAGTTTTTACAGTTTAATTCATATTCTTTAACTATCTACATTTGGCTGTTATACTACTATAAACTACTGAAACTGATAACAACACAATTTCTTTAGATTTTTATATTTTACTGGATTAGCAGAGCAGTACAGCACCACAATACTCTGGGTAGTTTATACTATAAAGCTTGAATGGGCAAGTCAAATAAAAAAGCATTTGTGGTATGGTTTACACCTTGTTCTGCAAGTAGGAAAATGTTCGGTTTCCCCTGAATGGACAGCTGGGGGACGTACATGACCAGGGGAACAGCTGTGGGCTGAAACATTACAAACTGATAAAACAGACACTGTCAAGTAAAAGTGTAGCTGATAACATTAAAATAGAAAAATCAGGGTCCCAGGATTTACTCAGAAATCAAAATAGAGCATAAAGGCTGTTCATATTGAAATAGACAGACTTTGTTATTGTTGTACAGGTTCCAGTTGTTTCAAAGAATCAGCATTCAGTTTTTAAATGTCTTTCTCTCCAAAAGGAAAATTTCACAAAATCATAGCGTGGGCATCAAATAAAGCATTTTTACAAACACTGCTTCAACAGTCAGTTAGCATGCCTACAGGAAGTGATATGCACTGATGGCAGCACTTCAGTGGTGCTTCAGTCCAGTCTGTTAAACCAAGATGGAGCGGTGGCGTAAAGGAGGAGGACAAAGTGAGGAAAACACAAGCATCTTTGTTTAACTAGAGGCATAATGATTCAAGCTGTAGCAACAGAAAATTCATATTCACTGAATCACAATGGACTCAGTTCAATTCAACTTATATAACACTTCATATAGCAGTCAAGGCTTTGTTGGGATTCCCCTCTTGGTGGCGCAGTGCACAATGGTCCCTGTCCAGTCGTGTTTTTTTTGTTGTTGCGTACAATAAAAGAAAACTGTGCTGTGTGTGTATCTAATGCTGACAATCTGACAACACAAGACCTCAGTTCTGCCTTTTGCAACATTGACTTTTTTTCTCTGTGGCTGCCAGGACAGAAGGCAGTGCTGGAGGTGTTTGGTTTGGAGCGTAGCCTCTGGACCAGCCAGTGACTCCAATTTCACTTCTTTGTCATTTTCTCACTTAGAAAACTTCAGCATCTCTGTAAGAGGCAAAGGCAAAAATGAGGCTGAGGTCGAGGAAGGAAACAAGAATTCTGGATGATTGCTGAGTTTGTTTACCTTTGTCAAGATCGATGACTTTAGGCTGAGTGTTCACGTGGACCTTTTCTTTCAGCAGGTTGTTCTTGTAGTCTGGTGAAAGGAGAAAGTCAAGATGTGAACTGTTGTTAAGAGACAATCTACCACGTATTTACACTCAGCTATTTATTTAACTCACCGAATCTTCTCTCCTCCCGACTGCACACATTCACCTCTGTAACATCCATCTCAAACTCATCTGAGCTGCTGTGGTTTCTGCTGGATCTGTCACAGTGAGGAGGACACATATTGGTGTGTGTGTCTAAGGGAAAGGTGTGTGTATTTGTGTGTGTAGTCAACACTCACCTCATGGATGCCTGAGGATAAAATTCTGAAATCAGAAGAACATTTGATGAGATTAAGTGAGTGTAAATTCAAAATCCGACCCAAAGAGCCACATTTCAGACCTTTAGCTCGACGCCGTCGTGTGATGAGGATGATGATGAGGATAATGAACGCCAGGAGCAGGAGGGAGGTGAGGACGTAGCCCAGCGGCAGGAGAAAGTGATGCCTTTGGTCAGGCAGGATGACGGTGATGACTGGCGGTGATTCAGCCTTAGTGGTGTCTGAGTTGTGCAAAAGTTGCAATAATCAGCATTTCATTTTCATCTGTTCTTCATCTTTTCTCTCAAAAACAAAGCAGTGAGTCATGTGATTTACCGATGTAATAAATAACACTGCATCGAGATGACATTACTCACCTCATGAGTAACACCTCATGGCTTTGTAGAGTTTTAAATTATTATCTTAAAGGTTAAAAACAATATCACTTTGTCTTTGTAACTTTAATTTTGTTACACTGTTTGATTTGGACATAAACACACACTAAAGAACTGGACTACAATTTAATGTCTTTAATGTATGTTTGCACTTACACATGGTCTCCAAGGACAACAAAAATAATCATCACTTGGCATGTATTCATTATTACGTACGAGTGTGTGATGCCACGTAAAACACCCTATAAACTGTTTTTGTTGCTGTTTTTATACGCACCAACATTTCCCGACTGTACTGTTAGGGAAGTGTGAAATAATTAGTCGGTCAGCACTAGGTGATATGTGCGGTTTTGCTGAGTGTCGAGAAGCAGAGGACGAAGAAAAGCCTGGTTTTCATTTAGCTGCATGTAAAAAAAAAAAAAAAAAAAAAAAGTGCAAGGCGAGAAGCAGCTGTGGACCTCAGACTCAACATATTTGAGCCAAAATGAGATCCAGACAGAAAGTCATGCTGTGATTTACTTTTCCTGGCAGCAAAACACAGAAAAGCGACGAGAGCGAGAGGAGTGAAGGAAGGACAGAGCGGGGAGGAACGGAAGAGGAGAGCCAAGGGAAAGGAAGGGGACGGTGAGATGTTCCTCCAGAGGCCTGCCTCACTAAATAAAGATAGGAAAGACCTCAGCCAGACGTCCACAACACAAACTTTCAGCACATACACACTGCCTGTCTGTAGCATACACAATGACAACATCAACATTACAAATCTATTTTATCCTTTGATTAAGTTTCAAGCCATTTTCATGGGAACGAGTGTGTTTGTGTTCGCCTCCCTGCTCAAACTGTACAGAGAAATAGCTGTGATGGGAGGGAGGGGATGGTTGACCTACATCTCTTCTAGCCTGTTTCATCAACAAACTCATCGCCCCCTGACGTCTTTTTTTTTTCCCTGAAAAACCCTAATTCCTCAGTGTCTTTCTGTCAAGTTTTTAGTTTGACTCTTTGTTTGTGTGGCCAGCTGTCAACCAGATGAAGAAACCTTTCCCGTTCTAGTCCCTAAAACGCATCTTTCTTTCTTCACGTAGAAAAGAAAAACAAGGAGAAAAAGGGATCGAAAAAGCGTGAGAGGGAGGAACGTGATCAAAATAAACAACACCTGAGCGTGCAGAGTGATCAAAGGAGGAGGACAGGACAGAGGGAAGGCAAACGAGGGATAAAGAAAGAGTGAAGCTTGTGCAGAATGTCAGGAGACAGCCAAAGTCAACAAGGCTGTAGACAGTCAGAGAGGGCAAAACAAGGCAGATAAGGAGACACGATACTGCTGTGGTCTGTTGAAGTGTCCGAAAGAACAGAAGAAGAAACTGTACAAAGTCACTCCTCCTGTGCTGCAGATAAAACAGGGGCGATTCAAACCAGCTAAATTCCCATAGTGCAAGCCTACTGTATTATTACAGCTCGGGGAGAGAAGGATTAATTGTGTGGGCAGAGCTGGACTTCAGTCCAAAAACTGTATCCGAGAGATTCCACTGAAATGAGATCGGTCTTCTTGGCACGCTCACACACACACACACACACACACACACACACACACACACACACACACAGGCTTTTCTCATTTCTAAACCTCTCTCAATGATTTTCCCACATTGATACATCTGCCATTATCGGCTTTGCTTCAGCTACCTACTGGAAAAACAGACACATGCACCAGAAACTGTCTCATTTTCAAAGAATTTGAGGTAGGCAGCTGGCGAGACAGCGTGCCAGTCGAGTCCCCTCACCCCACCCAATCCCTCCTCTCTCTTTTCTCTTGTTTTAATATGCACCAGCGAGAGCACTTTTCAGGCAGGACAAAGAGCTGAAAAAATGTGAACTGAACCACTGAGCGATGGGAGGAACAAAGTGTGTGAAGACAGAAACACTCTATACTCTACACACTAAGCTGAGAAGGAATCACAACAAAAGCGTGTTGTGTAATATCGTAATGATTAACAAGTAGAGTGCAGTGGGTGAGGAGGAAGGTGAAAGTGGATGAGGGTGAGGCTTTGAGGGTTTTGAGTGTGTGTGGTTTTAGGGGTCTGGCATCAGACAAGCTGACAGCGCAAGAAAAAAAAAATCTCTCATGAAACAAACTTCAAAAAGAAGTGGGTTTCGTCACCCCACGCCTTTTATTACTTCTTCTGCTCTCTGGACAGGAGAGGAGACAAGGCAGAGATGAATGAGGACAAAACAAGACAGCACGGAGGGGACGAGTGAAGTAAAGAACAGATGTGTGTGTTTTCTCCTAATTGTACACATGATAGTTCAAGTCCACCAAGTCATAAAACATCCTCTTTGCTACGGCACTCGCCAACTCAAAACTAGAGCAGGAGGAGGGATTGTGTGTGTGTAATTTGAGTATTTGTGTTACCTTTGTCTTTGCTGGGGGGCAGAGCTTTGGCCGGCATAGTGGTCCGAACCAGTGGTGCTTCCACTGTGACCTGAAACTCTCTTCTTTCATGCAGACCACAGTAATGGTGGTGGAGGTGGCAGGAATACATCCCCTGGTCTGTGGGCTGTGGAAACACACGTGGGTATTACACAGTACTAGAAGGGATAGATTTTAATGTGCACACTAACACAACACCATAACTAAAGTCACATTATTTAATGTTTCTGATTCTGGTAAAAAAAAAAAAAAAAAAAAAAAAAGTTTACATCGTTGATTTGACTTTCACTGTCAAACCCCCTTTAGAACATTTGTAATGGTTTTCCAAAATGAATTACATTGTTGCTTGTTTAGAAAAGAGAGTGTTATAGTTTGTTTCTGGAATATTTTTTATTACTGAATACGACAAAGTGCAATGCTAGCAGCCCTATGATGCTATACCTTTACTCACGTCAGCGGCAGGTCTGCACATGCGTCCTTGGATTACCGTAATTATGGCACGGTTTGCGCAATCAGAAAAATTCCAACGGTTCCCGAGAGCTGAGATGTTGCACTTTACATTGAATATGGTGTCATTACGGTAATTTTATCAGCGCCACACCCAGAAGCCGGCAAAACAGCTTATTTACTATATACTAGATGCTTTAAGAGTGTAATAACAGTGCCGATGAAAAAAGAATAGCAGAAAAACACAAAAACGGATTTTGATTTTAGAGTTTTAGTGAACAAAAACACTGCAAGTGCACATGGATGTTAGATTTTGCATGTTAAATTTGAATATGAAATCAAAATATGCATAAAAAGTCCAGGTGGAAATTTGGAGGCTCAGATGTTAAAGGGTTAATAAGTGCCTGTGTAACATGTGGTGTCAGCTGTTTGTCCACAGACCATACCCACAAAACATTTTGCAATACAAGCAATTTTAGGGGTTTTTGTCAACAACTACTTCAGCATCTTTAATGTCTTTGATATATGCATATGTCACCCAAAAGATACCCATCTGGTTCTCACTCCTTGTTGTTATGATCAGCTTGTCACTTCATCACCGGATTGATGTCATATGTCTATGTTCAGCTGATCTGCAGGTCTTTCAATAACAAGCAATGAGCAGCAGTTTAATTCAGGTGAGAACAAAGTGTCTGCCATTCGCTGTGAGTGTGTAAGCTGCCACTTGACAGATACCAGCCAACGTCTGCCCGCTAAAGTCCTATATTTGTGATCATAGGATCAATTATAGGATGCAATGAATTTAAAAGGCTTTTGATCAAGGTCTTTTTGTAGATGACAAGATTCAAGTAACATTTGTAACCATAGTGAAAGAGACAGCAGAATTATAGTCCATGCATAATACGTCATGGGAAAGGTTTGTTCTTCTATACATTTGATGAATAATAGAAAGGTCACTATTCTAGGTGAGTCACATCATTTCCTATTGCATCCTACCAACTCACAATAAAGACAGTGTTTACTCATAGACACACTGAGCAAACGACTTACACCACACTCCACAAATTAGTTATTGCTGTAGCTGTTTTGGCTTATGGGACATAAACTTGCTGTGTTTGCATACCTATTAAACACTTACATGCCCTGACTCTGAAATAAAACAGAAACAACCACCAATCTAGATTATTAGCCTCTCACTATAAAAGTGATTAACCTCCGTAAGAGCACATTAAAAGAAACCCCCGACACTCCACACTGCCACGCCCATGACATCCATTTAGATCTTTTACATAAATGCTGCAGCTGGCTGTGCAGCTGTCCTCTGCAGATCCTCGCCCGGTCTCTCAGCATCACTCTGCAACAAACACTGAGCTCATTTCTTATAAGCATGTTTGAATAAAGATTTGTCCATCAGATGTGTACAGAGTGCATTAAACAATCAACGATATTAGGCGAAAAAAAATACAACTTTTATTTCTGCACAGAGTGAAATCGAGCATCTAGTTTAAATCCACAAGTGGAAGTGTGCCTCCCAGTCTCTCTCCTTCATCTTTTCAGTTATTCTGAGAGAAAATTAACAGCTCTGAAAATAGCTACCTAAGGCATAAATTCAGTTCATCCTAAATGTCAATTTCTGAGCCAGTTGGTAGAGGAAAAAGTAATATCTTTGAGACTTCTGTATAATTCTGTGACCTATCCTCTGTTTGACTTAATACACATAAGAGCATTAAAAAGACAATGCTGGGCTGAAGGAGAACAGTGTTACACTCCTCTCAACTGAACATCTGGAGAAACACATACATGCAAGACAGAGATGGATGGTAGTAAATCCATACTGCTGTTTTAGTCCAGCTTTAAAATAATGAATATAACAAGGATGCACTTACTACTTAATCTCGCCTGAAACAAGCACTGGCTCTCGAATTTTATTTTTTCATTTTAACTTCCAAAGAAACCCACTTTGGGGAAACATTTTCCCAAGAGCACGACAAAAAAAACAAACGATACATTGAAAAGAGGACACCCTGCTGTTATTTGTTTGAGTATGAAAATGAATGGCCCCCTCTCAAGATCTTATATATGCATACCTGCATGAAATATGTTGGCCTGCTCATCATTTGCTGTCATACATATTAATGATAGAAACATCAAATGCAGCAACGCAAAAAACAGAAACATAATGAAGACAGCTCGAATGAAAAAAAGTACAAAAAAAAATCTATGCTTCTGAAGTGCAAGAATCAGAAGCTTTGCTGAATATTTTTACAGGATTTGTCAGAATAAATCTACTGTTTTTATGATATAATTGATATATATATAACACATTATGTTATGTGTAATGTTGATATTTGTTTTAATAATCTACTCACAAATCAAATGTTGAAAGCGATACGTTTTTGTTCCATGTGGATGTCATTATGTTACATAAATATCAAAACCTGAAGCAGTGATCAGATGTAACGAGGGTCTGTTTCACTCTGCTGTAAGGGTGTTTACGAGCAAAGTATGTTTCTTGCTGCTGCAAAATAAATAAATAAATAAGGTCCATTATTCACAGAAAAATTGGATTTTTATGTGAAGCATCTGAATACTGGTGTCTATGGGTCATTAGTGATCTTTATACTAGAGAGAGGCTGAATGGAGCTATTTTACCAGGCAGAATACAGAATCCATCAGGCCTCTTTGAGCTGGAGAAGAAAGGATATCTCAAGTGAACATATTGGACTGAACTGTGGATGAGCGTGAAATCAAGGTAAGTAAAGATATCTCGGCCAAGGGGATCTTTTCTAAGAGTAATATGGTCTGACTTTAGAAATAAACCAGAGAGATGGCTATCTGCTGGTTTCAATGCAAATGAAGCACGAATAAACACGGTGCCATGGGGACACAGGGGCCCACAATAAATGGACTGGGATTTTAGACACACCTTGGTAGCTTTCCAATTGGTCACTGCATCTGTATGTTTGGTTTTAGAGGAAAGTGGGTTTGCTGGCTGCCTGGAGGGCTCCGAACTAAGCCCTAATGGTCGACAGTTCACAAGCTCAAATGAAAGACTTAGGCTGCTAATACAAGGGCAACATGTTAAAGCAAATCGGATTTAAACAAGTATTAAAGCAGAGCAGAATCAACATAATCTGGATCTGATGTGTCGTAACATGGAGCAAACATTAATTGAAAATGTTATGAGTGAATGTGTTGATGTCCTCTGAAGAGCTGAAGGTGTTTTTCACTGATACGTTATTGATTGTTTCCTCTTCTGTCTCTTATCACTTCCATTTTGTACACTTTCTGATCTCATAGTCTACGTGGCTTCATGCTGTAAATAGCAACATGTCATTCATACACAACACACAGAAGCTGTCGGTCGTGATAGAAGAGCCTTTGATCACATTTCTCGCTGTAATCCAGAAAGATATAAAGAAAGAAGTATAGAGAGAGATACAAAACAAAGGCCTGTCAATGCTTCTTATTCCCATATGACCAATGTGCTCTATGTGCAAAAGTTGAAGAACCCACTTAGTCATATCTGATAATAGTGGAATATTTTTTAATATATAAAAACACATGGGATGGGATGTACATACGAGTTCACCACCTGATCTGACATCCACATAAACAGGCTCCAGGTCTGACCTTTATTTCATTTTTATTGACACTAGGACTCCATCCGTAATGACTCCTGATCAATACAGC
This sequence comes from Pseudochromis fuscus, assembly GCA_900323345.1. Taxonomy (NCBI): domain Eukaryota; kingdom Metazoa; phylum Chordata; class Actinopteri; family Pseudochromidae; genus Pseudochromis; species Pseudochromis fuscus. The sequence goes on from OOFC01048596.1 coordinate 139,041, forward strand.
CAGACTCGTCTGATTAACTCGTTCAAATACGTGTTTGCTGTTATATTGCTGTTCTGTTATTCCAGACACTGAGTAACATTGAACTAAAAGTGATTCCTGTGTGAGTTCTGCCATTGTTTCTAGTACAACTCCTCTGACACAAAAACAAAATAAAGCTCCATCAAAGAAAGTGCAAATTGTTGTATAATGTGAATAAAGTTCCCTTCATTTTTAATTAAAGTATTTTAGTGACTTTCAGACCATTATTTTGGATTTATGGCCCAACTCTGTACTGTTTTAATTTATTTGAATTAACAATTTTCACAGCTGATAAGTGACTCAAACTTGGCTGAAATGAAAGAAAATGAATGAGCTTCTTATCTCCTCAATGTCCTGCATAAATAAGCAGCAACCTTGGAATATCTTATTGCAGGTTTAAGTCAGTAGTAGCCATATTAACTGGAAAATAATTTAAAATAATATTTGGCATCCAGATTTCAGCTCATGCTCTGATGTTTTCTGCACATCACTGATGACTTTTTATAGCGTGAATACTTTATATACTGTGCTGAAAATCAACTTATGTAACATTATAAGGTCCATAACATCCCCAAAATATATTATATCCACTCAATAATAAAAAATAGGACTTGCCTGTGCTCTAAATGAGACATTAACTGGCTCATATTTTCTGATAATAATCTAGTTTAAAGTTTTGATATTTTCATATACAGCAACATATATACAGAAATGTCTTAATATTAGACGACTGCAGAAAAAAAAAAAAATCAACCCTGTCATGGACCAAGGAAAAAAACTGGGAGCACTGAGAAATTACATTTATTTATAGGAGTGTCTGTCAGCTTGAATTCATTACAGGAGTCTTTGGACAACATAACACTTCAGACTTAACTGACACCTCCTTTGTCCGAGCATCCATTGAGTGTCTTTTGAACAATGTTGTTTGCAAACACTAATTACTTCCACATGCCGATTCACATTGCATTGTGGAGGGCCTGTGCGTGGGACTTCAACAGGGAGAGATGCAGATTCTCTGCTGTCAAGACACTGAAAGCCACAAACAGCCTGGAGGTGTAGCTGTTGACCTTTTCTTAGAAGAACTTTATTTTTAATAGCAGTGGGATTTGGAGAGAAGGTCTTTTAAAGAACTTGCTCTGTTTATTCCAGTATACTGTTTTTTATTTACACATTTATGTTGTATTGATTTGCATGGGGGAAAAAAAAAGTGATAACAAGCATTTATTCTGGTCTCTGAAGCGAGGTCAGAGAGAAGAGTCAGCAACAGAGACATTACAGTAAAGTTCTGGTTTCTCTCCTTGAACGCCACAGTCTTCATAGTGGTTTTGTGTTTCTATCTCACCAGGACTCTTACCCCTTTTCTACCGAGCTGGTTCCAGTGCTAGTTCGGGGTCAGTTCCTGACTTAACCCCATTTTGTTGTGTTTCCACCGCCACGAGAACCGTCCCCAGGCGCTAAAACTGGGGCAACGTCTGGCCCCACTTCCTTGCTGGGCCAGAGCTCAGCACCGAATAATCAGCGACTACGGCAGGAGCTGGGGGAGCGACGGTGGAAACACAGCTAGCAATAGTAGAAGAGTAAAGTAATGAAAACACGGTTTTGGCTCTGGATCTCAGGGTAGACTTGTAAAACCATGAACAGCACTTGTATACGCACGATCAGCTCCTCCATTTAAGCATTATTACGGTGCGCTGGTCCGTCAAATGCGACCAGCAAGGACATCGTAAATTCCCAAAACTGAATAAATACCACACGTAGCAATTCAACACTGCTTTGTTAACTCAATCATGTTGTAACTAGAATATCTACTGAAAAAATCATGTTTTCATGGACTGATAGTAACAGGGTAACAGTAGTTTGTTAACAGCAGCTAGCTTGCTAGCGGCCGGTTGTTGTGAACCCTCTACGTACTGACCTTTTACGGTGAAGCGGCCTCAACTTAGCTCCTTGCCAGTGGAAAAAAAAACGGTTCATCGGAGAAACGGGATCTGAACCAACTATCACCAGTTCTAGCGCCAGCACGGACCTAGCCCCCGTTCCTATTTGGAGGAAAAGGGGGATCTGTATGCTTCCTCCTTTTGAGATGAGAAAATATACATGACGTAACGCTAATTGTGTGCCCATGTTATGTGTGCAACAGCAACACAATTTCTCATCAGTCCACTGGCAGGTTTGTGTGCAGATTTCCAAAAGAGGATCAGTCCTGTCCTGTGTATCTAATCTGGCTAATATATCCATCAGGAACAAGGAGCCAGCTTTTAACAATATTATGAAGTGCAGCTGAGCCAAAGTATCACCGCTATGTAATCATCAATGAAAACCGTTTCCAAGAAAGTGGATGGCGATGTAGATTTAGTGCCTTAGTCAGCTAGTCTGAGGGTAAAAGGGGTCTCAGTGAGGACGTTCTTTTCCCATTGTTTTAATTGGAATAAAATGACAGTTTCAGCCACTAACCCTCCAGTAATTGAACCTTCAGAGGAGTGATTTTATTAAAGCCTGCTCTTTGTCATGTTCTACTTTCCCTGAACCCTGACAGTTTCACAGCGAATGGATTCGATGCAGCGAAGCAAAGCAGTGATCCACCAGTGCCCCCATCAGAAACCATGAGGGATTACAACACAAGGAAGCAGTGGTGGTCTGTGTTGAAATCAATGTGATTAAGAATGAGATGCTCTGCACATGTGGGTAAGCATAATGTGCTATTATGTCAGGACTCACTGGGTCTAACATAAGCCAAAAAACCCAACCACCAACTGTAACCCCATAATTAAAGGAGGAGGAGACTAAATGTAAACAAAGAGGTGGATTTCAGTCCTGCATTGATGATATGTTTTCTGATACACCCTCGTCAGGGATGCATTAGTGTTTACACTATAAAAACACATGTAGCCAAATGTCTCCCAGACCACTTCCACATGTGGTTAGACTGATTGGATCACATCTTGGTGGTTGTTTTAACTTGTTTCAGTGCTGTCCACCAAGTGTAAACACAGTCATCAGAGGCCAGCACCAGACATGACAAACAAAACTGGCACAGTAAACTGAAAATGGAGTTTTAAAATGTTTATTAAAAAAATAGAAAACTTACATAAAAAAAAAAACAAGGTATACATCTATATGTCAGTTGTTTACACGTTACAACCCATCCTTAATTACACAGATATGAGCGGAGGATTTGGTTCGTGGCGAGATGATAACCTACCAATAATCCTCGAGACAACTTGCTGAAAAAGCTGCACTGAAAACAAAAAGGGATAATGCTAGCAGGTATTGTGTTGATCCCTCAGTTTGGTACACAGGATGTTACGACAATCTGACTTTTGGTTTCACCAGTGATTTTTGTGTTCTGGCTTTGTGGCTCTACCAAAACTACACTGGTGAAACCAAAGTGTACCGAGCTCAAGTCTTCTTGTGGATTTCTGTGTAAACTATGTAGCTTGTCTTAGGAAATACTGTCTTTAAATATGGCAGAGGAAAACCTCTATGAAATATAAGGACCTCTCTTATAATGAACCTTGCGTGACGTGATGGTAATGCTAAGATTCACTGGCTGCGATAGGCATCTGCTCCTGGAGCCTACACCTACAAGCTGTATGCAAAAATAAAAGCCAAGTGACCCTGGCAGTGCTTATTGAAACGAATACTGAAAGCTCTGGCTACGTACAGGAAAAAAGGGCAGATTTGGTCATTTAAGAAGGCAGTTAACCTGTTGCTTTAACAGAATCAAAGGAGATATAAGGCAGAAAAACAAGCTCTTTGCTGGTAAAAAAGTAGCACCAACTATTTCTGAAATGACACCAGTAGACACAGCTTTAAAAGGTGCATTTCCCTCAATACAGCCTACAGTCTATTGAGAGGAAATACAGCCAAGTTTAACTCAAAACTACTGAATACTGAGTGATATGTTTACAATGAGAACTAGTGGTGGAAAAGTATTTGGACAGGCAGTTGACAAAATTTCAAGTGATCATTATACAACGGTAAATAAACATGAGTAAAAATGTTGGCATCATGGGATTTTTGGCACATTTCTCATGTTATACCACAGCTCCCCCTTCTGCTGGAAAGCTGTACACACATCCATACACACACACACACGCACACAGACACACAAACATTCCTTCTAGGCCCTTAAATCCATCTATTGCACAGATCAATATAGTCTAGAAATAAAACAAAAGCAAACGTAACGTGGGGAGAAGCCCCTAAAATAAAACTAAAATGTGAAATAAATTAAATAAAAGCAAGTCATTATTGCACATAAATGCAACAAACATAAAATAAGGTGACAATGTTTACAGTACAGAACGAAACACAATAGTGCCGATGTGAAAAAAATCCCTCAGTGACAGAAACAAGAGAACATAAAGATGACCAACACACAAAAACAAAGAAACACTTGGTACATTCAAACAAGTCATCACAGTTTAAGCACTTGAGACAAGGTCCGTTTTGTGCCGTCACACCAAAAACATTGTCAGCGTTGCGCTGCATAGGTAGAAAGGTAGTGCTTTGCTTCAGTCCAGAGTACAATTTGTAGATGATAGTCCAAGCTTTGAGAGCACTGGATCGAGACACGAGCTAATATGGAGTTGCATTCAGAAGACAGAATGAGTCCAAACCTGATAAGGGAGGCCCAGTAAGAATTAAACCTTCAAGAGATGCCAGGCTTGATGAACCATTCACTGCTATGGCACATGATGTTCCAAGATATTCAAGTTGCATGGAAACTCAATACGCGACTGAGCTCTCCAACCGGTCGGGAGGTGGCACTGGTCAGATGACCCAGTCTGGGAATCTGCAATTTCCTCAGTCAACTCAAGTCTGTGCTGGTGTGCATCAAATTCAGAGGAAGGGATTCTGACTTCAGACTGATGTAACAAAATAAGCACAGTTCAGACTTTAAGCCTTTACAGTTCTCCTGCAAGATGTGGGAGACACCTCCAGTTGACGTGTGAATTATAACACAATGTAGGTGTGTTTCTGAGAGCCAATATAATCACTTATGATGGACTGACTGAAAGAGGCCTTCAACACCCACCAAAAGCAGGTTTTGTAGACTTGTGTAGCTTCGTTCTTTCATCTGCTCTGGTTGAGAGCAGGAACATTGTCCCTTTTTCTGCGTCGCCAGGTGTTGCGGTTGTACTGCTGCTGCTGGTTCCTGAAACCTGGTGCAGTGTTATGACCCTGGGGAACAAACCTGCGCTGGGGACTGAAGTTACCTTGAGAGTGATTTTGGCCTTGGAGGCTGCCACCCTGGTTGTGCTTGAAGCCGAATTTGTGCAGCTCGAGTGAACCCTGGGAATTGGATCTCATGGTGTACGTGTGGCTCTGCTGCCCTCCTACCTGCGGGTGGTGGAGCTGGTGGAGGGGGCTGGGGAGAGGGCTCGTGGAGTTAGTGTGTTGGGAGACTTGTGCAGCTTGTGATGTGTGACGGTGCACAACACCGACAGAAGGAGGGTTCTCGTGGTAGAAGTGGCAGTCGGAGAGAGGGGCGATGGTTACATTTTCTGGGAGGGAAATCTGAAAAAGAAGAAAATGCAATAAGAGTTTTGTACTGTTGAAATGCAGCAGACTTTATTTTAATGTTGAAATAAATTTGAGGAGAAGAGAAAACATTGATGTGACGAACCTGACGTGCTGTGTGGATAAAGCCCGCTGGATGTGCGGCCCTCAGCTCAGTAGCCATCTGGATCACTGAGTGGACTGAGGCCAGGGTGAGGGGGTGGAGTTGGATTGTAGCATTACTGCTCTGAGGAGAATCAGACTCCTGAAAAATACATATACAATTTAACATACATGCACAGAAAGAACCAAAACTTTAGCTACAATCTGGTTATGGCATTTGGTATTATCGTTGCTATGATGACGATGATTTTTGAAAGAAATTGAAGAGACATATGCTGATTTGTTGCCATGTGTTTTGCCACACGCAATTTATTCTGATGAACAAAATAGCCTTAGGCCTTACTATGTCACTTCCAGAGGAGGAGGAGAGGGAGCAGGCAGAGGATGATGATGAATGGTGTTGAGGGCTGGGGAGGAAGACTGGGGAAGGTGATGGGGAGTCAGCGCTGAGAGGGGAAGAAGAGTCTCTTTGATCCTCAACCAGCATCAGCCTGGCAAGGTCCTGTTCACAGGCATCGATATCTGGGATGAAACAAAATACAACCGTTAAAAGAATCTGACACCATCAGGTGAAGTATATATATATTCACCACATAGATGTTTATAAGGATAGAGGAACCATTTGTGATAGAGTTACCATGATTCTCCAGCTTGGCATACTGCTTGGCTCCCCACTTCTTTATTGTCCAGTCCCGGTAGACCAGCACCTCTGGGCTGACTTTGATGATCCGCCCTAAAGTACTGCAACACAGACGACAGTGCCATATGGGAAAAGGACAGTCAAACACCGGTAGTGAAAAAAAAACAATACAAAAGTTAAATATTCCCAAATAAAAAAAAAATTAACTTGCTTGCATAAAAGCACAGAAAACAGCAGCAGTGTCCAGGAAACCAACCTGTCATACTCCTTGTTGGGGTATGCACGTGCAAGAGGAGAAACACCGTGACTCAACACCATGTAGGCAAAGTCAAACACCTGCTTGACTTGCAGGACTCCATAACTACTCCTGCCCACATCGTTGCCTGTGAAGACCAAGAAATTAAAAATTGTGGAGATTACACACTTTAACAAATCCATATATACTACAATCTGGAAAAAAATAAGATAATCCTGCAGAGTTTAATTAAGAATCACTCAGAGTCAATGAAATGAAGTCAAAACTGATCCGATTATGCTTTAAAATAAATAAATAAATAAATAAAAGCACGACAACTACATATCTACATTTCAGCATCCATAAATCCACTGTTTCCCTGAACTTTGACCTTTTTGCTGTTATTGTTACATAATCTGTGAAGGAGATTACACAACTGCTACTCACTATTGTATCACCATTTGTTTGTGCTTACAGCTGGTAATGGCCGTATCATCATGTACTGAAATCATACAGGATGTGCGATCAATGTTTATTCATTCATTCAACTCTCCGTGCTGACCTTGCTGTATTGGATCTTCTATGCAGAGCATGGATGGCCTGTTTCCATTCCCCATGCTTCTGAGCATTTCCTCCTTGCACAGGTAGGCTCCTCCATGCTTCACTCGGATGCCAGTCTTCATGTAGTTGAAGTCGCGGCCATACAGCTCAAAGAATTCGATCAGCAGGATTCCCAGGTTAATGTTGGCACGACGTGTGTCGATGCGAGGGTGTAACTGTGATTAGCAGAACGGGAGGGACTCATTACTTTCAACTTTAACCAAACCCAGTTTCAAATTGCTCTCTGATGGACACCACAACAGGTCATGTGCTTTATTCTTCATAGACTCCAACTGATTGAGACACTGAAACTAATTTAAGAAATATTTTAATTTCAAAACCCTGAATGCATTAAATTAACATTTATTGTAGATGCATTTGCAAACTCTGGAGCACGATGCTAAAATAATGAGTATAAATACATATGTATGTGTACCTGCAGGAAGCTGATAGCCATTAGTATGAGGCTGTATGAGCTGATGCCTCCAGTAAAGACTTCATTCAGATCCCTCTGCAACAGGAACTGCTTCAGAACGAAGATCAGAGGAGGCAGAACAGTGTACTTCTACAAAACCAAAGGAGAATAAAATAGTCAAACAACCAAATAAACACCATTCACGTTTGCTACATTGAAAAAAATAAAAGTCAGGCACTAAGAGCTTACCTTAAGATAGCTTTTGATGAACTGTGCCGCTTTGACTGCAGTCTCTACATTAAAGCTGATGTCCACTTTCACCTCTGTTTCATAGTCAGTAAGTTTAATGATTGGCACCTGAGGACAGGCAAGAAAGTTCAACAGAATTAAGTGAAGTTGTGAAGGTAGGTCCATGAACATTTTGACAATGGTTTTATTGTGTAACTATTCTTTGTTGTAAACCCAGCTGTCAAAAGCAAACAGATGTCCACTTTTAGTGACTTACTGTAGCTTTGTCGAGGACTTTGATGGGGAATGGGCCGGCCACGTTGTGCCTTTTCAGAGCTTGCTCCAGTTGCTGCAGCGGGGGATGGTCCCACTTTCCAAACACCACCAGGTCAATGTCACTAAGGACAAAACCATTCTTGAAAGATCGTGTATAATACCCCCAGAGCACAGTTTTATACAGGCCAACAAAAACATACCAGCGTGCAACCTCAATGTGACAAAGTACAAGAGCTAAAAAGAAAGAACAAAGGGGAACTATAACTGTCTTTGGCTGAACAAAAGGTTGTTGACCACCTCTTAAAGAGTCCTGTTTAAAAGAGAAACTATACACAGTAGCTTGGTGAAAGATAGAAAGCAGGAGTCATCTCAAGATGTGGTCGTGCTACAGACCCCGTCCTAATTCATAACTAATGTTGTTTACCAGATACAGAAGAGTGATGATGTAACAAGTACTGACCTAAATATAAAAAAGGTTAAATTACTTGTGATACAATTTCCAAATAAGGTTTAACTTAAAAAAAAACAACAAAAAAACAAAACCACTCATATTGCTTATTTGCACAAGAAACATGTCAACATATCATATCCCCCCCCTTAGATATGTTCATCTATGTAGCATAACTCATTACAACAACAACATGAGAAACACACTGGTTACAACAACACCTCAGCAGTACATGGTAAAAAAGTTCCCAATTTAATCTGAATTACTTTGCAATAATGGGGACATCAACCCTGCTGCAAAACATTCACAGCTCAAGACAAACAGAGTCTACCAAAAATACAGCTCCTACTTCCTGAAACTGAGCAGACAAGCATTTTAAAAGAAGCCCGTGTACGGTCAGACTGTACCGGAAAAGTACCAAACAAAAATGTTACCTTGTTGGAAGATACAGTCCTGTGCTGAAGCTGCCAAATATCTCCACCTGCAGAGGACAAATCAAATTAACACCAGCCAAATTTCATTACACATTAATGTAACCCTAAGGAATTTGATAAGCAATGTCTTTGTTAGTTTGACCTTTGGCCTTTTGACCTTGGTTTCGCCACCTTCGCACACACTTAAATAAAAATAACGACAGGTTCCCCCGGTGCCTGGTGTGTGTCTGTGCTTACTCATACCACACCGGAGGTACAGGTCAGGAGAGCATAATGGTAAGCAAAAAATATTGTAAGCATGCATCTACCCTTAGCTCGCCATGACCATGACCTGTATAAATATGACCTTACTAGTATGAGGAAGCTAATATGTAGCCTAATAAAACAGGCCAAGATATTCCCACTGATTAGTGTGAAACAAGGACAGGATTATTTTCTGTACAGTGATCCTATATTTTATGACTCTATGGTCTGTCCAGTTTCCTGTTGCATAATCTCATTCAGCTACAAAATTTAAACATCTGCACCGCCACAGCTTGGACGAGTAACTCAGCATGGTCTGTAGAGAAAAGAAACAAAAAATCTAATTCACAGTGAGTCCCAGTGGGATTTCCGCTGTGGACCAGGATTTGTTCAAAAATGTTTATAATGTTAACCAAAAAAAAAAAAAAAAGCTTTTCT
>OOFC01048596.1:148663-173956 GCA_900323345.1 Pseudochromis fuscus
AAAAAAGTTTTAAAAATGTAAAAAAAAAAAAAAAAAAAAGAGCTCTTCGTAACAAAGCACACACTGTCTAACATTCTGCTGGCAGTACACAACGGAAAATAATTCAAATGGTACTTAGGGAATACATGGGACATGAATAAATGATTTCATCTGGCCAACTTCGTTTGGACATATAGCTTAAGCTCAGCTGTTGACTGTGGCAGAGCAGAACATGTAAGTACAGAGGATATAAGGCTGATTTACACATTGCAGCCCTTTGTAATCTGCAAATCAATAAACACAAGAAATTAAATGCTGCAGTAAAAACCAAGGTCGAATATTGACAAAAGTAGCAAGTCACACTGAATATTTTAATAGTTAATAAAACTTAATGACTATAAAAGAAAGTTCTCCGTGCTCACAGATGCTGTTTTGTAACATCTGCAGCTGATTTATCCCTTCTTAATACATTGACTTCTACAAGAAAAACTGAAGCTAAATAAATTATTTAAAGTCAAAATCATTACAACAAAACATGTTTGCAAAGTATTTCTTGTTCATGAAGATTTGAATGATCTAGGTTGGTATTAAAGATACAGCCATCCATCTCACATATGTTCATGCTGCCACCACCTGAGCTTTCCTGATTTATATTATAGTTCTTTATATAAAGAATCACTGGTGGCACAGGACAAAAAACCCCAAAACAAAACAAAAAAAGGTGTTAAAGAGAGCAAAGGTGTGGAGAACAGCACCGCCACAGGTCTTACATCCTGTGTAGGCCGGAGCAGGAGCCACAGCATGAGTTACCTCTCCACGGGCCTATCCTGCTCACACTCACCCGTGCTGTGGGCCACAGGTCCATGATGACGCTCTCTATCCTGTTCACCACATCTCTTCTCATGGCCTCCTCTTCAGGTCTCGGTGACATGAAGTTGAAGAAGTCCATGATCTCCTCGTGAAGACTGAAAAAACAGAATTTCATTGAAAACTTGGGAGTGAAATAACAAGAAAAAAAGTGTGTGACATTAGGTGGGATCACAACTGTACTTTGTGTGCCACTAGTCACTAGAACTAGTTGCACATTGATGCAGCCTCAGGTGAAAATTAAAAGGATGAGATTTGATAATTTTTAATAAATATTGCACCTGTGCCGTTGAATGATAATAAACTGTGAGGTGAGCAATGTAAGGTGAACTGGCCTCACTTACAGGACTCTTCGTTAACTGTAAAATAAATAAATAAATAAAATCCATCCCTATCTCCTCACCCGTTGATGCCCGGGCTGTAGCGTCTGGTTTTCCACAGGCTACAAGTGGAGTCTACATACTGTCCATTGCAGCCGTAGGACAGCAGCGGGTTGATGCCGTGGAAAGTGTTGGCTCTGCTGAGCTGCTTCCTGCGGCCCGATGAATGTGACTGATGGAGCTGCTGCTGCTGCTTGTTCCCATGCTGATTTTTCATCCCGGTGGGGGTGTGGCCGCCAGATTGTTGCATGCTGCGACAGTGTTGCTGAACAGTGTGAAAAAGCGGAGGGGGGTGTAGCTGTCGGTGGAGATTGTTCTCGTTCAACTCACGCTCGCCGTAGTGTAAAAACTGGTTGGCCTCTTCTGCGACGTTCAAATTGTCGATCTGCAGAGAGGAGCCGGAGGGCGAGGAGCTCTCGGCCTCCGAGTCCAGAGAGGAGGAGGACGGCGACAGCGAGCCCTTCCTCCGGACACTTCCCCTCTCTCCTCCGCCGCCGCCGTTTCGCTTCGGCAGTTTCCCGAACACAACCCCGGGCGGCAGAGCTACATTTCTGCAATACTCGCCGCGTGAGTCCGTGGAGTTTGCGTTTTGTACTACCGCAAAGTTGCGTTGGTGGTGAAGGTGGTTGTCGACGTCCGAGTTTGCTCCAAATCCCTGAGAGGTTTCCCAAATGTGCATCCACAGGGAATTGGCAGGTCCCTTCTGCTCCGGCTGGATCCAAGCGGTCCTGGGATCCATTGGAACTCGAGTTTGCCGAGAACCTCTTCGCGGGTGGAAACTGCACGCAATTTGGCAAATAAGACACGATGCACTCAGGGAAACTGATAAATCCTACCGCGGTGATTTACTCGCTGTCCTCGAAGTGCTTCATGTCCGGAAACTGGTTTGGTTTTTCAAGCAGCTTGGCCAACTCCACTCCCCATGTAAGCCAGCCAATATGGCGCACCCAGCAGCACGGCTCAACGTTTGCGCATGCGTGAGGGATTTAAATCTTTAAACACACCCCTCAGCGCTGAGAGAGGAGTTAAGTTAACGACACGCACGCACGGAAGTAGAACTTTTAAGTGTTTTTTCCCTCACAGATAATCATATGAGCACCACACAAATAAGGCAAAGTTACAAAGTATTTTAGTAGAGAACATTTATTTAAATTCAGACAGCTATGTAAACAATGATAAGAGAGAGAGAAAATAGCGTTTTTTCATCTACATTTTCATGTCCTTAGAATAATTTTAAAATCAATAGAAATTACGTTAAGAGAAATAAGTAAATATACAGTGTACTCGAAATGTTAAATTGATTTCTTCCCACAGTTGTTGTCACTGTGTAAGTTTTTACAATCTGTTAATCATCAACAGGGGATTAAATATCTTGTTTTACATTTTCGAGAAACTACTAAATATTTATTTATTTACATTTTATTTTGAATACTGCATAATTTAGTACTCCATGCATTTGCCTAATAAGTAGTAATTATTGTAAAACATTGCTAAAGTACTTCTAATCCTCACATTATACCCACATGTAATTGAGTTTATTTTAAAATCCACCTAAAACATCTACTGCTGTTATCTACTATTTATTTAAAATCTTGGTTTACGAGGTTACAATAATGCACTCTGTGTATAATATAATATTTACTTACGGAAATCAGGAAGAAAAGCTGGAAATGTAATGTTTCAAAAAGGTTTTTATTTTGGCGGGTCCTTCCGGAAGTGGCAACTTTTACCTGTTCCCAGACTTGACACAGGAGAACCCGGGCAGGATGAAACGTGATCATAGTAGTAATTTGTCTGGATTATTAGTCGTCGTTTTTTAATGACTGTATTTATTATGACCGCATGATGTTGTACTAAATGAACCATTATGTTCACCGAACACGCAGCAGGGAGTGAACAGTTTCCGTTTTGTAGAAATCGTTTAGTTTTACTGACTCGTATATGTCAGTATATTACATCCTTGAGGGCAATTTAATGGCTCTGTAATATACGACGTGCAGGAGAAGCAGGTGAAGAGAGACCACACACACAGCAGACATGATTCAACAGCTTCTGTCAAAATTTTAATTTGAAAAAAATTAAATAATCTCTCAAACTTTAAACTGTACAATACATTTACTTTGGCAACACATATTTACAAAGATGAAGAAACATTTACAGCAGCACTACATCTGCATCTACAACCAGAGAGGGTATATACACGTTTTACAAGTATTTTACAGCAATACCTGAGAATACTAGAGAGGCAGCAAGTGATACCACTGCATTTGTTACAGGGTGCGGTTAATTAAAATTTAAGCAAACTGAATTTTAAATGTCTCCATTCAAAACTGTGAAAACGTTTGCTACAAAACTGATGAACACAGACATTTATATGGCATTTTATAGTAGAAGTGCAACTAAAAAACAAAGCAGACGTTCAACATGTCTGAAAAGGTCTTCAACATTTTAGGGTTACAAATAGCTCAAATCTTTTTTCTTTTTTTTTTATGTTTTTGTGTGCAAATAGTAAGCAACTTTATAATAAGCTGCTGGTTCAAGTTAAAACTAACAGTGAGGTATAGTCCTTAAAAGAGGTGCAGACCGACATCCTGGTTCATGTGGATTTCTACATTTTTATGTGTTGACTTGTCTGCAAATGGAGGCCAACTGGTTAATGCAGCTGGTGACAGCAGGAGGAACACTGTGAGAAGTTTCTCCTCTCCACTCTGCCAGGGCGTCCAGGGCTTGTTTGGGGTCGCAGGGAGACAGGTCGTAGATGGAGTAGATGGCTGCTAACTGGACCTCCCATGGGACGCCTGCAGACACAAGACATGGCGGTTAGAATTCTTAATAAGGGAATCCATCTACAGGACGGCCTTTTCTGCTGAATTTCACACAGTATATGTCATTTTTGTTTTTACAATGTTTGGCACAATTACACCAAATAAATACAAAAATGCAAATGTGCTTTCACTTGTCCAAGTGAGATATAAATATGGATATTGCCTAATCACACACAGCAAAGTAAATGTGAGCACAGTCATTAAAAAGACAACAGATAAGGGAAAAAAAGGAAGTTGTGATAAAAACTGGCAGCACATCAACACAAAATAGCTGTTATTTGTAGTAACTGTGATTATTAGTTCATATCAGACTGAAATCGCACTTCATACCTTCAGTCTTTCCTTGCCGACCAAACGTGTTGATGACGTTGGCAACAGTTCCCACAGAAGAAAGACATCTCTCTGTAAGTCCCATTTGACCGAGGCGACCTGTTTGAAACAGATAATATAGTCAAGTCTTCATTGTCCTCTGATTAATACTTTACATGACTTTGGGTCAGGCTTAATACCAAAGCAAAGCATCAAAATAACTGACCAATGAGTCGGAGTACAGTGGCGACAGTCACATCAGAAACTGGTGCTTGTTGATTTCTTGGCTGTGTTACCCAAGTGTTCATTAACGGCCATAGCTCCTTGCTGTCAAAGTAAAATGAACAAATTAGAACAAGGGCACTATACATAATTTTCACATTTTCTTTGAAGACCATGGAGAATTAAATACAATAACATACCCCAGTAAATTTTCATAGGTCCACTTCCACGTTTTGTGTGTGCAGAGGAGGTGCAGTGTGAAGATACGCTCCCAAGCCTCAGCTCCCAGGTCTTCCCCGAACCGACTGTGTTTTTTGAAAGACAGATTTGACCCCGAATGGATCTCAGACAGTGTTCTGGAGATCAGCTGGTCAATGTCACAGGGAGGACTCTGCAGTGATATGAGAAGATTAGGTTTTAGAGGGTGCACTCCACTTCATTTGAGAGGACACCGATAGGAAAGATCGGCAAGAGGAGATGAGGTGATAAAGACACACTGACTCCAACCTAAGGTCACACAGGTTAGAAATTAACAAGTGTTCAAGGCACAATTGTCTATGAAAGTCTGAGAGAATTAATAGAGTCACAACATTTAAAAATATAGCAATTTATGAGTAAACTGGTCATTGTTTGATAAATGCACAGCTTAATCTCAGAAGTACCTTCTCCCACCCAAGGAATGCTGAAAGGCAGCTGAGAATCTCTTCTTGTGCTTTCATTTTGGTGATGACATGAATGGCCTGGCACAGAGAACTACTGTGGGAGAGAACAGTGGGCCATGTTGTCACCATAAACAAAACCAGCTTCGCAGAATCTGGGAAATCTGCAGAGAGAGCAGAATAAAGAAACATGAATACAACAAAGCTCACACGGACAAGGTGTTAGCCGAAAGTGTTAAAGTCTTCTTTCCATTTCTATTAACTTGCTCACTGTTAATATTTATTTAAAAAAATAACTAAAAAAGCATAACGCATTTCCTTCAGTTTTTACGAAAGCCCACAAATGTATGCTTTCAGGTGAAAATGTGTGTAAAGCTGTTGATGAAAACACTTGGACTGACCTTCTTTGAGAATACTGTAGGCCAGGATGTGAGCCTTTTCCCAGTATTTCTTCTGCCTGCAGATCCCTGTGTAGACTCTACAGAGGGCCTGCATGTGATTTCTGCTGAGCTCCTTTTTTTCAGCTTTCAGTTTGTTCAGGATGGCTGATATCATGTCATCTGCTGTGAGCTAAAGAGAAATAAGGTGTAAAAGGTGCACAAGTTCATTTTTACACAAAGGACCAACACATACCAGCAGCCAGTGACACTCACTTCACTTGGTAAATAGTCTGATTTACCAGGAGGTGCATTTGATTTACTATTTTTAGCATAGACTGTATATAGAAATCAACAAAATAACCAGGTTTCAAAAGTGGAGTCAATGTGGAAGCGCATAAAAGTGCAATACTTCGGCAGATCAAGCATATAACGTAACTTATACTTGGAAAAAAACAAAAAACAAACACAAAATGGGGACTTGGGACAGTGGATGGATGGCAAAAAGACTTAAATATGTAAGAACAATAAACAAGAATACTTACAGAGTCATGTTGGCAAATCTCTGAGATGACCTCCTTCTCCTCATCTCTCAAGACTGGATTTTTGGGCAGGTTACCAACATGCAGGTGGCTCTTGATCACAGGCAGAAGATCAAAGCACTGGTTTTCAATTTTCTTTAAAGAGTTAACTATAAGATTTTCATCTGCAGCTTGTCCAGCATTTACTGATGGAGAAGCTGTCGCATTTGTGAGCTCTTTGTGCCTCAGAGTCTGGGGTTTGGTGGACTCCTCTACGCTGTTTGAAGGTAAGGAAGGGCCCTGGTTGTGAGTAACATCGACAGTGCTCTCATCAAGCCGGAGACATTTGGTGTTTTTAGGTTGGCACAAACTGACGGCTGGTCTTTTTTCTCCCCTCGTCTCGGTCTTGGTGAAGGCTGTTGAAGTGGAGGTGATAGTTTTAAATCCAGACATCTGACTGTCGGACGCTGTGGGTAAAGGTCCACTCTCTGATGAACAAATGCTGAGACTGACGTTGCCTCTGAGGATACTCAGAGTCCGGGCACGGGCAGACAGCTCTGGATACATGGTATCAAGCATCCTCATGGAGTTTTCCTGAGATGGACTTGTAGAAGATGCCGGTGAAGAGTGCATTGCCGTCACAGGCAGTCGACCAGGCACTGGCACGGCGTGTTTTGGAGTGGCAGAGCCGAACTGAAGTGGCGATGAGGGGACTCCGTTTGGAGGGACTGGGCTGTTTAGGGACGAAGCACTCAGCTGCTGACTGTTGGGTGTCAAGTGGGCTTGGACAGGAGTGGTAGGAGAAGCCAGTCTGTCCATGGGTGAAGGGAATAGGAGTTTTCCAATAGCCTGCCTGGGGTTGATTGATTTGCCTGCCTTTGGAGGTGTGGTCACAGGGGTCAGGAGAGCAGGAAGCGGAGGACCCATTTCAGTGCGAACCTCACCTATACACTCTGGGGTTTGAGCTGTAGTTGAAGTTTCTGTTGGACTAGCTTTCTGCTCAGTGACCAAAAGCAAACTTTGCTTTTCGCACACTTTTGTACCCAACGGCAAACTGTTTTTTTGCTCTTCTGTGGAAGCAGCATTTGGATTTGATGTGGTTGTACAACCTGTGTCTAGTTTGTCCTCAAAATCATCTTTGACAGGAGTCTTTTCACTGAGGTCTTCTTCCTCTAAACTGGGAACAGGAGTTTTTGTGTCTGCTGAAATTTCTTCTGTGTCAACATCCGTTTTTAATTTCTCTGGCCTTGGGTGAGTTTCCAAAGTCTGTGGTTTGACAGTCGGTAACAGACATGTCGGACTCAACTGCCTGCCAAGAGAATGTGTATTTTCTTTCAAAGATTTATAGTCAACAGTTTTTGTAGTCGGGGAGTCAGCAAGGGAAGGTTTGTGATCAGTTGTGTTTTGGCTGTCTATCGTCTCTGTGTCGACATCCTTTTCTGAAGAAGTTTCCACATTTCCACCACATTCCTCATCAGCACAGGATCCATCATCTTCTTTCTTCAATAGTGGAGACTTGGTAGGAGACAGAGGTGTATTCTCACCCTTTGAGAGGGAGGGCAAAGCTGGTACATTAACCTCTCCAGTTCCTTGTGCTGCATTCTCATCTTTCTCCCCAAGACATTCAACTGATGTGTCAATTTCCAGCATTTCTTCAAGACTTTTATTTGACGCACCACTGATGTCATCACTGCTGCTTGATGAACAGGGTTTACATTCCAACATTTCTGAGTCTGTGCAGACAGGCTTGTTATTCTCCTGGGGCGGAGATACAGTGATACTATTAGTGTCCTGTCCTAAACAAGAAGAATCCTGATGACTTTTTCCAACTTCTGAAGCATTCTCTGCATTTTCAACCCTCGAGTCTTTCGTAGAGTCATTCAGTGCTGAGGATCTCGCTACTTGCGTCTCTTTTGCTTCTTCTGAGATTAAAGTAGCATCACTTCCTCTGGGTGACTCTCCACTATCTGTTTTGGCATCAGTAACATCACCAGAGCTTGTGTCTACATCCATCTTTGTAACAGTCTCTGACTGATCTTCCTTTGTCTCTCCTAAAACAGTTTCACTTTCAGAGATGCTACCATGGATACTGGGATCCACACTACAGGATTGCTCTGTACTTTTAGTAGTTAATGTCACAACCTCAACCCCAACTGTAATGTCTGATGTAGAAGACGATGACAAAGATGATGCTGATACTAACTGCTCAGATGATGGCTCCTGCTCAGTCAGTCTGTCTTCATTAGGATGTGTTTTTTCATCTGTACTTGGTCTGTCCTTCATTGCCAAGTCATTGGAGTCTGTTTCACTGGAAATGTTTCCACTTTCTTGTGTCGTGACCATTGATAAGTCCACGTTCTCCACTGGCAGAAGTGCTGAAGATTTTTGATTGTTTGGGCTTGACAGTGCTGTTGTGATGTTTAATGATGCCTCTTGTTTAGGAGAAGAAGAGTCCTCAGAGGGTTCAGGATGGATTTCCTTTTCACCATTTTTGATCTCCATGGATTCTATCTCAGTCTCCTGAAAGAAATAAGACAGCAAAAATGTCATTTGTGAAAACACATGCTCACCAAGGCACCAGAAAGACCAGTGCTTTACTAAAATTAGTAAAAAGACATGTCATTTTTCACTCTAAACATTTCTGGGGTACAACATTAAATTAAGTTAAATATTAATGATTACCAACCAATGATCTTTTCAACCTAAAGTATTTGCTATGCTCTGCAGCCAGGAAAGTTATAAAATTTTGTAAGAAGCCAATAAACTGTGGCTTGAATTAACAACACAGATTTTGAAAAGGGATTTTCATACATGTTGAACAGATTTTCATATAAAATTTTAATTTGAATTCTTGTAGTGTAGACACAGTGTATAAGAAAAGAACCACAGCAACTTGTGAATTGAAAAAGCAACAATAAAGCACATTCACACTAAATAGAACCAATTCCTCACCAAATCTGGTGGTGGTGATATGCAGGGAGGTATGGGCTTAAACAGCTCCATTATCTCCTTCACAGATACTTCAGAGCTTCCTGTGTCACCAGATAACTCCTTAGCTTTGTGTTCCTTGGATGACCGCTTGTTCGTTTTTGGAGTGTCCGTTTGCTTCTTGCCACTTGAGCACTGAAGAGATGCTTTGTGCTTGATGCCATTCTGTTTATCAGGAGAGGTTTTTAACTGTGTGTAAGTGCCTTTCTTCTGTATGTGGTAACTGTGGGATTCGTTGATCTTGTGAGAAGCAGATGGGGGCGTTTTACTCAGATGACAGTGTGGTCGTTTTTGTGGAGAGGAAGAGAGAACTTGCTTGTGACTGGACTCTGAAATTACAAGAACAAAAGAAAACTGAAGTGTAAGATTGTGTGATAAACACAAATGACAGTGAAACATCAGAATTCACAGGTGTCAAAGGGTTTGGTGAAGCCTCACCTGGAAAATGCAACTGGTTTGTGGACTGTTCTTGCTGTGGCTCCACACACGCCCACAGATTTTCCAGCAGCATTCGGACCTTTACTGAACAACACAACAAAAAAAAATCATACAGTGAGAAAATAATCAATCTGCTTTAATGGCCAATGCATGAGCTTAGCTTATCAATTTCATGTAAACCAATTGCATACCTTTGTCAACTTTAGGCTCTGCAGGTGTACATGCTTGAGTTGTTGCGCTCCTGTATTCTTGTTGAGAAATAACAGAGCTCAAATTTAAAAATTACATGACAAAACAAGACTAAACATTGATGCTGTTTTTCTTTATACTGAGACCCCAGAGTACAGTTAACAAGATGTAAGTAATATGGAAATGTTAGCTATTTTTAACACTTTTCCCCACAGCAAAAAAAGCTTTTAAAACTGCGATCTGTACACTGAATGATTTAGTTATTTACCTTTGCACCGTTCTCTCTCCATTTTCACCAGTCTCGTCTACAAAAGAATTGAAACGATAGAAGAACAAGGTCAGTATAAAAACAGATTTTCCCAAATTTGTCATTATAAAAAGGTCATTACTGCACCTGGAGGTCATGAATATTTCTCTCGAGCAGGGCCTTGTCTTTAGTCAGCTGGGATATTTGTTGATTTTGTTTGAAAACTGAGTCTGAAATGCACAGTGAACACAGATTAGCCACCAAATAAGCAATATCATACACATAAGTTCAAGATGTTCATATAAACATAAAATGTTTCATGTTGAGTGAAATATGATTTGATGAAACCAACCTTCAAGCAGTCCAACTTTATTTTGTAGGTTGTCCTTACTGTTGATGAGAAAATCACATGAAATAACATAAGATTGACTAGAAACTTTGAATAAATTAAGATCTGAAATATATAGATAAAAAACATATATGAACAGGAAGTCTTACATGTTTGTCATCTTGGTGTTCTCCTGCACCAGTTTTTCAACTTGATCTGCCTGTGCCTGAGATTTCTTCAAAGATGCCTGAAGAGATGGAGGTTACAATACTTAGACTTTTCCTAAACTGGATTTTATAAAGCCACATGAAGCTCATAAAAATAATGGCCATTTTTTGTCATTCATAAAATGACACCAAATGAAAACAAGTTAAATATATTTGGACAATAAGATATGATAAGATAAGAGAGACTTTATTAATCTCACAATGGAGAAATTCACTTGTTGCAGAGGCTCATAGTAACACACAGAGAGAGTGCAAATGCAATACTAAGATTGGTTACCTGCGTTTCCAGTAAATCATTTTCCACAGCAGCCTTTTCCCTCTTCAACTGTGCATTTTCAAGTGACTGCGTTTCTGTCAAATCTAGTGTGTGAATGACAATTTAGAAAAATATCACAGAACCACTTAACATACATTCAACTAAATATTATCGCAAAAAATTTATTTAGAGCATGTGAATGAAAAGTACCTTTGACACACTGCAGCTGCTCTTCAAGCTTCTTATTCCTGAATGATATGGAAAATACCAGTAGACGTTTTATTACCCAGATGAAAAAAAAATCAATATCGTCATTATATGCACTGTCATAATTATTATTAATACTTACTCTGCCGTTATATTAGTGTTTTCTTGTTTCATTTTTTCTAATATTTCAGACAGCTGTTCACTGGCCTTAAGAGCAACCTATAAGAAATAAAAAAGACTGAGAATCAGCATAACCGTGGACAACATAACTAAGTACAGATGAAGGTATTCATTTTTTGTAAGGGATTCTACAGAGAAAACACACCCTCTTTTCGTCCAGTTCTGCCTGCAGGGATTCATAATCTGCTGTCTTTTTCTCAAGAGTAACCAACCGGACCTGCAGCTCTTCCAGCTGTTGTTGAAGTCTGATCGTGTCACTGCAAAAAACATGTTAAGAACATAGTGGGATTATAATGGGATTATAATCCAGTTGCAAGACACAGATACTTGACCCATGGTCCGTAGACATCTCAGTGCAAATATTGTGACTCTATTTGTTTGCTGAACACTGTTGGGTGTTAAATTTAATTTTAAAGCAAGTATTAAATGTCCAACGTATTATTATGACTGGTTAAGTGTAGCTTCTTTATGCCTAAACATGCAATCGTGGTAACTGCACTCGTTAACACTCACTCCGAAACGTTGATCTTCTGTTTCAGTGCCAGAAATGACGACACATATTCTGTCAGGCTCTGTAACAACAGGAGAGACCAAACAAAACAAGCAGGAAACTTAGTAATTAATCAAAACGGGAAGTACAGCAAATGAGATTAAAAAACATACAAAAAATACACTATCCGTGTCACAATAACCAGAGACTGTTTACATTCAGTCTACAAAGACGACTCAGATCACTTTATGTCAAAGGAAACTCTTCTGACCTGGTGCAAAACAGAGCAGTTTTGGCATTTTCCCACCGTCGCGTCCGCGGCAATGGCCACCGCTTTGGACTGACTGTCCCCTGGCATCATAGTAATCTCAGTCCAATCCCACCGAAAACCACACGAATTTTATTTCATGTTAAGTAAAGTGACCACCGTATCTGAGTGTCACCTAATTCCTGGCAGGTTCAAAACAACTTCACATTTTCGCGTCTCCCACGTTGACGAAGGACCCAAGCTAGGACCCCAGCAGTGTTAGCTGCACGATATGCCTGTTGCATTGAAATAAAATATTTCTTACTACTTTGAAAGTAATTCTAAAATTCATGTATGTATTCAATTGGGTATGAGTAAGATATGAGTTGAAATGTACAGTGATTTGTCAGTCGGTTCAATTATACTGTTTGCTATAGTTCGGATTTTTCTTCAGGCAGTACAAAACGGGCCATTGTTTTTACACATGCGCTACAGCGTGTATCCCACAGGCATGATATTCAATCTTTATTATGTGTATGGTGTATCCTACCAAAAGGGTTTTTTAAAAATTATTTCGATTACAGTTTATAATATAGAGTCCTGGACTAAATTGAACTTTATTATAGTTAATTTTTGAAGCGCGATACCAGTGTGAAACAACTGTGCTGAAAATGGTTTATTGTGTCGAAGAGAAGTCATATAAATAGCGACATCTGCTGGGAAAGTCCCAAACAGTGGTTTTTGTATTAATGAGTTTAACTTTGGTGAAATCACGATGAAATGGAAGCAGCACAAGTGATTTCGCCTTTTTGTTCAGTGAATCCTATACTATTTAACTGTAGTCAAGTAATGATCCACACTCCAAATCATAATCATAAATCATAAACCAAATAATACATACACATTAGCTGATAGATACTTATTGTGTGTAGTTTTTGAGTTGGTAACCATCCCTGGTGGTCTAGTGGTTAGGATTCGGCGCTCTCACCGCCGCGGCCCGGGTTCGATTCCCAGTCAGAGAACGCCTTTTTTCTATTTCCCAGCATACAATGTTAAAAGTTAAACATATCCACTGGCACTACACTTGATTCCCTGAAGCAAACCGAATACTTTCATTGCTAATGCCGACATGAACTTTGCTGTACTTCTAAATGTCTACATATAGTCAGCAGAGGGTGCTGTTGCACTGGTAGTCGGTCTTTCTGTAGCTTTCGCTTTTACATAGTGGGACAGATAAGCAAAGCAAATGTTCACTATTTGACTAAAATGTGAAAGCTGCAGCATACAATCTACACACCCCAAGGTTTTATTCAGACATGGAGGCAAAGAGTAAAGGAAGTGAAGTGATTAAAGCACATACCCTTTAAACAGTAAGTCATATGTTCACATCCCAGCCAGTAGTGAAAGGGTAACATATGTATGGATAGATCTCACAATCCCTAAAATCTGAACAAATAAAGCTACTAATGAGACAAAATTAGAAATAAAAATCCCACCACTAAAACAAACACTTACCTGAAATAGAGCTCTGTTACCTTGTCCAGTTCTTCACTATAGCTGCCTCCTGATTGGCTGGTTTTTAGTTTTCTGATTGAATTTAATTGCTTTTAATGAATAGTAGAATAGTTTATATCCGTAATGAATTACATCAACTGAGAAAGAGATCACTTTAATTTTGCAAGACTATAAAGTTATAATTACTATACATCAGTAACAAAGTATACAAAATGCCTCAGTAGTGTAATAAGTTGCTTTAGGTTGCCAGTTCAAATCCTGGTCAGGACAAACAGTCAAAAGTCTGTCACAAAGAAAGTTACAGAGTAACAGAGTTAAAGAGTAACAAAGTTTTACAAAAGAGTGTGCTCCACAATGGTCCTTGTTACAGTGGCAGCAGGGTTTGATTCCAACAGCTACAAGGAAACACCTTAAGGTGCTGGGACTGCTGTAGGTGCATCCTGATGGAAAGATAATATCTCTGTAACTTCAGATGAACCTTCTGAGTGTAGCCTCGAGGCTGAAGAGCAAACTCTCTCCAAACAGATGTAGTCGGAGATAGCATAGTTTCTATAACGTGGAAACGGGACTATTGTGCAAGCTTTCTCTCTTCCTGTCTGTCTTTGACAGCTTTTCTTTGCTGTTACCTGTCATGACTTAGGTAACATTTTGGATGTTCCCAGATTTGTCTCAACCACCTTTGTTATTAGTAGGAGACTTAAGTCTGATCACTATCTTTTACAAACAAAAATCCTAGATCCGCTTAAGTCCTTCCTCTTGTGTGGTTGAATTTCCCCTATTCTTTTTCTTCTGTTAAGCTGCGGTTGTGGGACTATATATACATCAACAACCAGTGGTGTGTAATCCTATACCACGACTGACAATATTACACTGAAACTCACAAAGTCAGAATGTGGTTATAAGATTTACAAATTTTGAGAAATTAACATAGTGTCTCTTCTCTTCTACATAAGACAGAGTTCTGAGTGTGATGACAGTACAATTCACAAACTCAAAGGTTTATGGTGTGTGTGTGTGTGTGTGAGGATACGACCAAGGAATAATCTGTGTGTGGTGTTGCTTTTTATTCATGACACAAGCATTAATTAATAAAAGGATTTTGTGTCTCTGAAAATCTTGCAGAGGAAAAGAAATGCTGCTGCTACCCTGGCCTACATGTACACAGTAACTCAGTGTACCACAGTGCCCAGAGCTGGGCAGCCATAAATTGACTACAGTGAGAAGCCTGACAAGGATGAAAATCCCTTTTTTTCTTTTTATACCCACCTCTCCCTCTGGCTTACTCGCCCTTTCCTGACAGCATTTTTCTCTGACACCACTAAACACATAGATGTCCTGTCTCTCCTGTTTTTTTCTTCTTCTTCTTCATTTCTTCTCACACTCTTCTTCTTTCCTCCCTCATGCTCCATCTGAAGGCCTTAGGGCTGCGTCCCAGGGATTATGACAATGGTTATTTTGTTTTGGGCATCTGTGTCTCCTTGACTTGTTGAAAAATGACTAAAGACTTAAGCCCAGACACAATATGTCATAGGTGTTGAAATGGGTAATACTAGGTTGGCATTACTGTTAGTCAGGGCCCTGTCTTGTGTGCTGGACTCCATGGTTAAAAAAAAGAAAGAAAGAAAAAAGCTCTTAGGATCTGGCCTGAACTTTGCCTTATATGCCCCAACATATTTCTTGTGAATTTTGTTATGATATCACATGTAATGTGGTGTTAGGGCATCAACCACACATTAAAGTCATGGTTATTTGTATACTTCAGTAACATCATTAATTCCACTACGCCTTAATGCTCAGCTGTATGAGGTGTGTGGGGCGAGGTCTGACAACGCTCAGGAGAAAGAGGAGACAGTGATTTGATGACACTACTCTAAGTATTTTTTCCTCTGACAAGGAAGTTACGTTTTCGCCTGCGTTAGTCTGTTTGTGTTTGTTAGAAACAATATGTAAAAAAAAAACCCCAACAAAAAACCAAAAACTGAACAGATGTCAATTATTTTGTGTCTGTGGGCAAGAGAGAAAAAAGAAGAAGGAAGCAGTGGATAATCCACTGGATATGGAAATGGACGAAATAACCATCTCTCAAAAATGGGGTAAATACAGAAGTTCAAAAAAGTGCAACACTCCCGATGGCCACTAGATGCTGGCTCCAATTGATTTCAATTCAAAAATTTTCAATAAACCATCAGTAAGTCAATAATATATTTTGAGCATGTCAAAGCTTAAGTCACCTCTTCTTCTCAGTTATCTGATCCATCAAAAAAAAAAAAAAAAAAAAATCATATTTAAGGAGATATTAGACCTGAAACAGAGAAATATTTAGGTGCGTGGCTAGTTTGATAGACAGGCCAGGTCTCCAATGAGAGCAACTCCACTGTCCCACACATTGAAGAGTCAGACCCACCTCCTGCAAATATGGTCGCCTCTGGCTCTAAACAACAACATGGTGATGTTCAGGTGCCAAACTCCTGGCTTCAAAGTGTGAGTCCACAAACCAACGGGTGACTTCACGTTAATTTCATTCATTCTACAGTCTATGCGGAAGACGCACAATGAAAACAGTAAAATTGTGTTGACAATCTGACGATGTCTACACACTGAGACAACTTGCTCTAGATCAGACATGAATTATGCCTCCTACTCTCCGAGTGTTATAGCTCAAGAAAGTGAAAGGCATTAATTGTAGTGACAAACCCACTCAGAACTACAGTCTCAGCAATGGATTTCCTAACAGTATCATGGAGTTTATTCCAAATAAAGCAGATAACAACAAACCCTTCCTGATGACATCATTAAGCAAACAAAAAAAATGCAGAGGGTTTTAATATATGTTAGGTAAGGTGGCAATAGATCATATGATTTTTTTGTTATATGCTGGAAAGAAAGACAATAAAGGGAAGCAAAGATCGGAGTTAAATTTACAAACGTACATTTTACAGCTGTTAAATCCAACAGTTACAAAGCTGAGTATTGAAGTCACAGACCTCCAGAGGGAAGAGTCTTGCTGCTGTCATCATGGAGGTGAAACATGTAACAATGATGATAGTGATATTAGTACTACGCTAAAAGGCAAATCCTTTGTCAGGGCATGATGACAGCACCATGGCCAGTCGAAGACTTCAAAGAAAAAAATACAAAGTCTTAGACTAAAGAGATCAAGTTTCCTTCCTGAGCGATTTCATTTTTGCAAGAATCCATTCAGATTTTAAAAGTTGATGAAGAAGAAAATCTGTCAGACCTACTGCTGCTGGGGGGCTGCCAGGACATACGTGTTAATCTAATTTCATTTCTTTTATAAAAACAAAAAAAACCCAACACAACATTATAAAAATATTACCCATCAGTGCTGGTAAACCATAACTGATATGTACTGCATTTGTGTCATACAAAGCTGTCATGTACTGCATGCATTGATGTAGCCTAATAGTGTAGGAGCATGAAATAAGGACCTTTCAAAACAGTTTTTCAAAATAAAACAAATGTTTTGCATAAAAAAGGTGCAGCTTGTCAGCATGTAATGAAAAAATATTAAACGCATGGATTTATGGTAGAGTAATAAAAGTACACATTTATACTGCTTACTAATACAGTCTTCCAGCAATGCTGTATTGTAAAGCCAATAAATAAAACAATACTGTACATGGGTCACACAAGTCTTTTTTTTTTTCCTGAAACTTGAAGATTTCACACTGATTTGGTGAAATCCACACGACATCGTTGTAGCACCACTGAGTATGAAAGTCATTTCACACAGCCTCATCCCACCTCAGATTCATTCTCTCATGTATGATGCAGTTCATGTGTTTTCTTTACTTGTTTTTCTACAACACAGAGCACTCTGATACTGTCCAGCTATTGAAGAAATCCACTTTCATTAGCCTGTCTTTCATCGAGCTCGGGGTAAAAATCTTTTTAATTAATTGCTTCTTTGAAATATCCCTTTTTATTATCAGACCCCAGAACTTCAGCTGATGAAGAACCACAGCACAGATCGAGCCGCATCACGTCATGTTGTTTCGTGGCAGCGCTTGAAACCTTGTCCACGGTTTTTCTCTGTTGGTCTGCCATCATTGGCCTTTGAGGTGGAGATCCTGGGTGTCCTGTGGTACACAGATCTGCTGAGTAACAGTACATAAACAAAGCTGGGGTTTTTTAGTTTTGTCAGTTTCTTTTAGACTTGTCGGTCCTTTTTGCTTTAATCAAGATTCCAATTTTGCGAGTTCCTCCTCACAACTGTCTCCCTTATTGATCACATTCCTGTGTAGTGCTGTCAGCATCAAGTCCTTGTATCCAGATGTCCAGCATCGCAGGGAGAAGAAAGGGCACCGCAACTGTTGCACTTCCACTGAGACGGTCTTTGTTTTTTTTTTCAGTGCTCGCCACACGCTCAAAACTGAAAACAAGTCTTTTCAAGCATGGACATCAAATGTAGTCTTTTGACTATCTAACTATCTATTTGTCTGCTTCCCAGACTGAGTCACTTTGTCTGATTATAGGTTGGAGTTGGAGCAGGACTGGCAGCACTGCTTGCCATAGAACTTGTGGTTGCAGACTCCATGTTGGGGCACCAGGTAGCACCAGTTGAAGTAATCCCTACATGTGAGATCTGTGGGTGAAAACAAGGATGATACATTGTGTGTGAATAGAGTGTTTTAAGAGAACTGTGTTGCAGACAGTATTGTGTAAAAGCTTCAGTACCTTTCTTCTCGGGTTGAGGACAGAAGTTGGTGTTGCAGGCCTGGGACATTGAGGGTTTAAGATGGAGCGCGCAGCCAGAAGAAGGCTTCCCCTGGACCAGACATTGGACTGTTCTTGCCTGGACTCCTCCTCCACATGTCACTGTGCACTGTAGAGGACAAAGAAACAAAGTCTTTGTTAATCACAAAGCGCTGATGAGTATACAAAGAAGCTAACCCCCCCACACACCCCCCAGAAACTCTCACTACATAAAAAGTGATGCAATGATCTTTGCATGTTTCCACAATATAATCCAGCTTCTTGTTGACTTACCTGAGACCAAGGAGATGAGAGCCACTCTGCTCGAGGCGGAGGCTGAGGGAGGGACTGAGGTGGATAGGTGCGATGGTGTGTCCTCCACCGGTGGACCGGCGGGGTTGTGCGGACAGGACACTCGGCCAGGATGCAGGGTCTTTGGAGCTCCACTGTGGGCTTGGGGACATGGTGGCACTTCTTGGCAGCGAGCTCTCTGTATTTTCCTGCTGTGTCCTTCATCATGGAAACATGACAGCTATAAGATGCCTTTACACAACACAACCCTTGTATGAACTATTAACTAATTGGGATTTGAGGGGATGGCAGTTCAGAGAAATACACACCTTCTCTGCACACTTGATGAAACGTGCCTGATAACCACGACCACATGTGACTGAACACTGAGCATGGAAACAGAGAAAAGATGGACAAAGAGAAATCATTGACATTGTGCATAACAAGTGTTCTACTCATTTTAACTCCTGATTTTACACCAGTCTTAATATCTGCTGTTTAATCACCTCTTGCCACGTGGAGACAAACCACTGGACCTTGCGTTGTTTCTGGCAGCGTTTGATGAAGCAGGATTCTTGACTGGCAGGTTTCGGCAGTCCTGTGCACATGTTGTCTGACAGTGTGTGCGTCTGGGCACCTGGGTTGGTGCTCGTACACTGCACAGTCCTCTTCTTCAAACCATTGCCACACTTACGCGAGCACTGCAAATTACAAAGAAACATGATACAGGATGATCTTTAGTGCTCTAATCCAGACTCTCTTTATTGATAGTAAGTAGATTAACTGATTCTAATGCTATCATGTTGGCATCAGTTACAAAATGTTACTTCCAAAAATAACATTTACAAACATTTCAGCACTTTTCTAAGTCAAAGCCCCGTTGTAAAAAATTGTAATTAAAATTTTGTAATTAAATTTTATTGAAGCCTACGATCAGATCACATGACTGGTTTTCGATGCTGTAGCAGGAAGACACAGCCTCATTGGGTCTCTGTTTCAGCTTGTGTTAAAAATACGGATTTCAAATTATTTACCAGTTTTTGAATTGTGGTAATAGACCAGGTAAAACCAGACTTAGGCTATGATAAAAAATAAACATCGTGCTTTGTCCTGAATCTTGTGATGTTTGACGCACGTTTGGTGCTGAATGAAACTGTTAAAATAGGTGATTCTGCAGAGAGTGCTTGTGACACAGAAAGTGAAACTTATATTTGCATCTAAGTTATAGAAATGATTCGTTACATTTTTGTGGTTTTCCACAGTAATGAAAAAAAATCTATATCATATCTAATCTATAACTTATTCCTACTCTTTTCAATTTTAGGTTTAGTGTGTTGATACATTATATCAAAAATAAATAAATAATTGTAAAACCACATAGGTGAAGTTTACAACAAGACCCCAGACGGCTCCATTCTTCCAGTACATTTGAAGTAATTGATCATCTTTCATCATCTGTTTTTCCAAAGGATTTATCAAAATGAATTCAACATTTGCCATCATGTAGTTACTACATGATGTGAACATTGAAGGAAAAACCTCAGGACAGAGATCTTAACAAGCCAACTTATGCCCAGAAAACATTTCACAACCTCCATGTTCTTCACACAATGACTTACTGTACTTTACTTCTTCATAAATCCTTTGAGGTCGTCCAACAGTTCCCTCAATATTCATTTGAAATCTTATGGGCAGGCTCGAAATCCAAATCTTAAAATCGTGTTTCACTCCATCCAATAAACACGGGACTGTGACGTACTACGCTGTGCCACAGGGTACCAGAGAGGAAGTAAACCGGACACCATTTGTGCCATGTAGTTGGGGATATTTGGGGTAAAACGGCAGTTAAAAGAAGTTTAACAGGGAGACAAGTCACCACACACAATGTAAAGACATTGGAGGGGGAACAAAACTGTGGAGGTCTCAGTGGGCACATTCATGGTTTAAAGCCACTGAGATCACTGTCATAAAATGTGGTGAAGCCATCAAAGTCAGGGTCCACTTAACAGCACAATATGCAGAGCTCTTTAGGCTGAATGGCAAGTGTTTTACTTTGAAGTGTTTTTTTTTCCCGAGCTGTGGATTAAAGCTTAGAAGAGACAACTTTGACATGCTTTACCTGTGACCACGGCCCAGCGGTCCACAGTGGAGGACAGCTATGCGTGTTGCAGGCCTGCCTCCTCGCGGGGGTGGACTGGGGACAGCGAGAGTCGGCCAGGGCGTCTACGTTCGTCTGGCTGCTTCTCTGGACGCACTGGACCTGTCGCGTCTGCTCCCCTCCTCCACAGCTCCGGCTGCACACCCCCCACTCTCCCACAGACCAGCTGGGACAACACAACACACAAGACCGCTGAGTGGACATGCACGGCTCCTCAATCACAGATCCAGACAAGCATACAGGAATTCATAAATGATAACTGTTAAGATCCGCTGTGTTGCATCCAGTGGCCTGTGTGGGTGTTTCAGATGAAAAACGAGCCCAAAAACTTATTATTAGACCCATTCAGCCTGATTTTAAATACCACTCTTCATAAAGTGCCAACATGAGGCACCTTGGAGTGTTACAAACTAAATCCACAGGGTGTTAGACATGTGTTCATGGTTGGTTGGTTTCAGAGCAAGTCAGAACAGCCGAAACACCAGGCTTCACAACTGTAACTTAAACCCCAACCCAAAGATTTTAAAACCCTCTGCTTGCCCAAACTCAGCCCTCATCGCCACTAAAACTAAACATCACCGCATATTTCTCTGCATGTTACCGTTTATACTGATGCACAGCTTGGGACAGTACAGTTTATATTATTCTAGTGCATTTTTTTCCCCAACGCTGCGCCTCTGCAGCACGTCTTAAGTCGCTTAATCCCCAAGTGTTCGCTCTCCTCCTTAAAGCCTTGTTGCATCTATTCCAAGTGACCTCAAACTGAAGGTGCAGGCAGCTCAATCCCTCATCACATACTCTGTCATCCTCTCCCTAAACTTCACCCTGATGTACCCACCCAGCCTCCTAAGATCTACCCCAAACAACCCGAAAACGTTGCTGTCAGCACACCGAGCTGTGTATATTAACAGTGTAAACTTTATTTGCAGTAATTTGGTGCATCACTTGCTTGGAATGTTGTATAAGGTACATGAGAAGAGTGGAGCTCTAAAGGGCATTATACATGCACTATCAAATGTAAATAAATATAAATATAGAGGGATAAAGTCCATCTGGTCTTATAAACGTTGTGACTTGTCACAAGGGAGACGCTCACTGTGGTTTCATCAAAGGATGATTTGTGGGAGGGTCACAGCTAACCAAGTGATCAACACATCTATGTAACATATTTAACACGCTGACATCATATTTATTCACCGTCGGCAAAGAAATAAGAGCTGAACTCGTGTCGTGTCATTAAATACATAAATAAATGAAACCAGAAGACCCACTAATGTCACAGTGCATTGAGAGCTGAGATATATTTGGGTGGATTATACTTATATTGTTTGTTTCTAAAAGGAGGGAAATCAGTGTATCTTGTATTTGAAGTTTGTGTAACTTCATCATTAAACTGTACAAGTTTTTTTTAATAAATCTGTATAAATTTGTAGTGGTTAGCTGATATTGTGCATTTGTTACTTCATAATATCACACTTAATAACATATTGTTTTTGGCTCCACATCTCAGATATGATTTGTTGCACAGAAAAATAAAATACAGCCTTCAGACCTACAAAATAATTTCATGTGGTGGACCATAAAAACAGCAGAGCAGAGCTTTAATTAACACTGGAGGGTATTTACTTGTACCATAAATTTATCACCTTAATGACTTCACAGGAATCCCCATTGGCACAATATATTGAAGCTGTATCAAGTTATAGACAACCTTGTGATCTTTGCCTCGGCTGCTATTAGTGAGTGTGGTTGAAGGATGAGTAAGCACAACACTGTCTGGACAGGAGCGCAGGAGATCGGGTGTCCTGTGGACAGCGGGTCAGATTGCTTTTGTGGTCTAAATGACGCTGCCGAGATGCACACCAGCGGCATTAAATAACCTCTGACCAGTGTTTACGGCTTTGCCACTGTGTGCTTGAACTATCACATGTATATGCAGCATGGGTGTGTGGGTTTTTTTTTCTCTTATCAGTGTATGCCCACACTGTGAGACAGAATGATATCATGCTCTAAATGTGAACGGGCATCGGGAACCTTTTTCCATGATGTAATGCACGGTCGGTCCAACTCAGTGGGTTGCAGACGCAGCAAAATGAAATAACTGCACGGCCTCAGAATAGCATGACCTGCAGAGCTGGACCGACGGCCACAATATCCAGCTAGTCCAGTCAAGCATGCACGTTACGGTCGGCCCAGCATGTGTTTTGTCTCAACTCACAGTTTATACAAAGAGAAACAAATCTCAATGCACTTTGAAAATCTTGTCCAGATAATTGTTGAAAAAAAAGAAACATATGCACAAAAACTGGGACAAAACTGTATCTTTCCATTTAGTTTTTAAAGATTTTCTATACCATGCCAGGTCTGGTTGATTAAACAATGAACCTGAACTTAGGATATGAAAGATACATTAATGAGATCATCACAGACCCAAACAATCGAACTTCATCATGCATGTTATGAACATTTATGAGGTCATTTGAACTTTAATGAGGATATAAATGAATTGAAACACAGCCTGGAGGTTCACACTGTAACTAATGGGAAAAATATGAAACATCTTCTTTTATTATTATACCATCAGATGGAAACTTGAAGATTTCAGCGTTTGAACCACAAAACTGGGATATTGCTTTATCTCTCTCCACCTAAGCAGCTCCAGCTGTAGATAACAAAGGCCCAAGAGATGAGTGTTAACTGTTGTGAGATTACTTTACAGCCACTATTATCACTACTTCCTTTAACTCAGTGTAAACATTCAGATCCATTAGTGAGTAAATGGTGATAGGAGTGGTCTGTCTGGCTTTGTAAGTGGTGGAGTGTGAGAAAAGGAGGTGGAAGGAGCTATCAGATAGGAGCATTCCCATCTGAGATAACTACAAGTGGACAGAGAAGGCGCTGGGTTGGTTTACATGGGAGAGGGAGGGTGGTGGTGGTGGTGGTGAGGGGGGCGAATCTGAATCTGAACATATTTATAAATGACTTTTAAAAGATACAGACAGACAGTGGGACAGACAGAGAGAGTGTTTGTCATACAGCCTCAGCCTCACAAATCCCTGTTGAGAGATTGGAAGTGCTGCGACCTGAGCACAACTGAGATTGAATGACAGCTATCCTTGGCTGACTACTTGGTGGTAACAGTGCACAGTTGGACAGGGTGGGACAGGTCACAGAGAGAGAGAGAGAAAAAAAAGACGCCACATCAAAGCATCCAGGCCATTAGAGTTATGTTTACAGCCCCGCCTGAAGCCACCCAGGTAATGGATTCTGCAGCGGGGGCCATGCAACTGTACGTGGAGAGGTCTCGCCACTGACCTCCAGGCCGTCACCCGTGGCTCGGTGTGTGTGCGAGAAAGCAACAGCAGGAAACAGACAGATAGAGACTGTGGCTGGACGTGTGCCCTCCTCCTCTTTATTTCCCTGACTCCACTACGATCCATTTACCAATAGGAGCGTAATTCAATTTTCCACTGTCAGCATGGCACAGAAACATAATACACTACATGAGGTTGGTTCACATGCATAAAATATTCATATGTAGTAATATGTCCATTTGTGTTATCTGATTTCTTCAAGGGTGTAATTGACAGTCATAGTTGAGGACATTCAATGAGTCTTGTTCCAATATTTAACTGACATTTTTAAAGTGCCTTAAATTAGGTATCAAAATTTGCCATGACGTTTTTACAGAGAATATTCACTTAAAACTTTTACTGGTGCTGTTACTGGTTCCTACACGAAGTGAAGTGTAGTTTCCCCATAGATCCCAGACTTAAAAAAATCAAGTAGGATGTTGAACAACAGCTGGAGCTCATAAACAATGGCAAAGTTAAAACTGGTCCATGGTTTCACCTGTGTGACAGGTTAAAATGTCTGTTGTCAAAAGGGTCTATTCAACGACTAGGAAATAAACTTATTCTTCAACAAATAGCATCAAAATGTAAAAATCACATGTGTTTCCACCTTCTATGGGACATATTTCAGTGTTTTTGTTGCTTATTGTCACACAAATTCAGTTTGACGCGCAGGTCATGCAATAACAATTAAACCATCCCCTTGACAACTGAGCAACTCCATCTGCTGGGGAAGGCTACAGGATGTGATTAAAGGTTTTGAAAACAACAAGTAAGATAGGGAATAAATTTGATTTTTTTTATTTTTTCCCATCCCATCCAGCACTTATTGCACTTATGTCATCTTCTAAGCTGGCAGCCATGAGGGAAGATTCATCAGAGTTAAAATGTGTTTTATTTACCAAGCTGTATTTCAACATCACAAAGTAACTAAACCTTTTTTTTTTGGTGGTATTTCCTTGGTAACAGTGATTACAAAAATACAGTCCTGAAGTTAATGATGAAGACTGCAGGTGGAGTGCAGTGGTAGCCATCCTAACATAACATTTGGCGGACCCTTTCATCCACAGCGCCTCACAACTCTATGAGCACAGACATTTTTAGCCTGGGTGGAAATCAGCTGGCGGCGGCGCGCTGTCCTCACAGCACAATTTTTGTTGAATATAAGAGTGAAAACAAAGTGGGAATGACTGCATAATATACAGCACATTACTACACGTGATGACACAATGAGCCGCAAACACGCCATTCTTATTTAAAATGTCTGACCTAACAAAGCCCTCGAGGGCATGGCTCGCTTTTTTTTTTTTTTTTTTTTTTTTTT
>OOFC01048596.1:173976-188423 GCA_900323345.1 Pseudochromis fuscus
GGGGGTTTGTTGTTTTTTTTTTTTTTTTTTTTTTTTTTGGAGGACTTTATATATATGTTTTCTGTCAACAGGATCACTACTTTATGTCAGTGAATATGAGACAGCCCTGCGGTCGTCATGCAGCATTTTCCTAGGATACCTGCTCCAAAACGGAGACGTACACAAACTGAGCAAGAAGGAAATATTCAGGCAATGACAGTACTATGCGAGAGGAAAAATCCCCTTGTGAACAGCTGTTGGTTACTATAAAACATGAGATAAATGCTAACGTAATTGGGATTCCATGATTTCAGTAGATTACATAATATCGGTGCCCTGCAATACTGTAACCATGAGAAACACTTTTTCCTTCAGAAAAAGCAGCGTTTATTGAAGCAGGTGTTGGGACGCCACCGATGCAGTGCAGATTAGGAGAGATTACTTCATACGCGAGAGGGGGGTTTCCAAAGAGAGGCACTGTTAAAAAGAGATCGACTGTGAAAGCATCGTAGGTTGTTTCAAACGATTGACGGCACTGAATCTGGGGTGGAGCGCTGGAGGAACACTTAAAACTGCCTTGATGAGAGGGTGAGAAAGTTTTGGGTGGGAGTGGGGCTTCAGAGTAATTTGAAACCATCACTGTTCATCTCCAGCTCTGCCCTGACTTCCCCCCTGTGTGTGTGCCAGACAGCAGCTGATGCTGCTCTTGGCAACAAACAGCATCGTGCACCAAGATGTCCGATGTATATGTCGAATTGGATTTTATGCATAAGCACAAATGAGAACATTTCCAATAACAAACATGCATCAAGGCCTTGCTGAGCCTGGCGTGGTCTTCTAATATCCAGTCATAATGAGACTTCTGAAGGCATTTTTAATGGCCTGGCTTGGCCACAACATAACAAAAGAGCTTTAAATCCGGGGGACAAAGTAGCATTTGGACACACAACAACAGGATTTTTCTGGACGTGCACAAGCAGCATTGACCACGATGAGGTCAGTGTCTTAGCTAAAGCCCTCTGTGCTCATAAATCAAGCCACAACTTGTCAGCAGTGTCCCCTTCATTTTCAAGAATTTGGCTGATATTTCAGACTGCTGCTAAGAGTGTGCATGGGAACACTCAGAATAGAGGCTCAGAGGAACTGACGCCTCAACGGCAGCTGTCAAACGCCTCTACATGAATTCTCTTGTTATTCCTTGAAAGACATAAACGACTCTGTGACCGTCTTGTGCAGCGGTGGCCTGATGTTTTTATTGATTGACGGATGTGAGCAAATCAATCTGCAAGTCAAGAAGGTAAATGTGAGCATTGATCACGGGCAACATGAGCAGGAAAAGCTTTGTTCACTTGATTTCTGTAATATTGCCAATTTCATAAATGTATTTCAGTACTATCCAAATTTTAGAAAAGGAAATAAAGACCTTGTTCATGCAAAGTAATGATGGCATGTATCAGTCTCTTTGTATCATAGCCAGTGGTGGACAGTAATAGAGTACCTTTACTTGAGTACCGTACTTAAGTACATTTTTTCAGTATTTGTACTTTACTTGAGTATTTCTTTTTTTGGAAACATTTACTTTCACTCCGCTACATTTCAAAGGCAAATATTGGACTTTGGACTCCACTACATTCCCAGGAAGTGTGTTGTTACTTACTTTATATACAGTCTATGCTCGCGATGCGTTTCAGGCAGTTTGTCCAGGTAGAGTTACCACCACGCATGCACAAATCAGCAGACAGTGAAAGGCAGTGGAACCAAACAATAAAGAGGGAAGACAGGAAACAGCACGGTTTTGTCGTTTTACGTTTTTTAAAAAAAAAACGCTAAATAGCATGTTAGCCTCTCGATGGGAAATTTGAAAACAAAAAAGCAAGACCCAACAGTCAATCAACAAAGTATTATTCCTCTGCAGGAAGGAGTTTTCTTTTCATCGAAGCCCTTTCAGCTTAAAATACCACATTAACAGGAAGCATACGTTAGTCGGGGATTGACTCAGGCACTGACAACAATACAGCAATGTGCTGATATTAGAAAATGTCCTTTTACTTTATACTTTTGAATATTTAAGTATTTTTAAAGGTAAGTACTTTAGTACTTTAACCTGAGTAACATTTTGACCAATAACTTTTATTTGTAGTTAAGTAAGATTTGACCGTGAGTATCAGTACTTTGACTCAAGTACTGAAGTTGAGTACTTTGTCCACCACTGATCATAGCAGAACTGATCTGGACACCTTAGTTACCAGGTAAAGGCCACAGCAGAGAGAGGTCTCCCTCGCACCATTAGGAGTCATGGATCTGGACCACAACAGTTCAAAATTTAAAACTGCGACCTCTGGTACTACTTTATTCTAACCAGTTTATTTTAATCCATGTGAAGTGAACTTTGTCAACACTGCCTGGAAAGAGGCTCCCGGTTATATATGTTCTTTCCATTTATCCACGAGAAAAGCTTTTGAGTGGCAGTGTCATAGTGCATTAAAAG
Organism: Pseudochromis fuscus; assembly: GCA_900323345.1. Taxonomy (NCBI): domain Eukaryota; kingdom Metazoa; phylum Chordata; class Actinopteri; family Pseudochromidae; genus Pseudochromis; species Pseudochromis fuscus. The sequence continues at coordinate 176,444 of OOFC01048596.1, forward strand.
TTCAGCATTTCCTCCACTCGCTTTGCAGCTGCAATCTCGATGAAAATTGTCAAAACTGAGCGAGGTGTTGAATGGATGCCCACAGCTTGTACTGCTTTGTTCTTGGCAAATAAATACACAAAACTGACAACAAAGGAAGTGGAAAGGACTTAGCGGAGGTAATATTTTTAATTGTTTGAAACAAAGTTTAGACATGACGGGCCTGTCAATGTTTTATTTATTTTCTTTCTTTTTCTTCATTCTGTCAATATCATTCATGTGTTTAATAAAAATATGGGCTATAAAAAAAAAAGTGGGGAGGCCTTTCACAGCACCCGTGTCTTTATTAGTGCAGCACTGGCAAATGTGGGAGTAATAACCTTCATTTATCTTTACCATATGTTGCACTGGTAACCTTCTTCTCTTACAGGAGTACTGTAGGGCCAAAAGATCAAGTCTGTGTGAAATCATGACCCCAACCACTAATGCACTCAGGGGAAGTAATACCTCAGCAGCAGCTGTTGTAGGAACGACAAACTTTTATCTCAGCTGGTCACTGCACAGATTTAACTGGTATTAAAAAATTCTTTGGCCAATAACCAAATCATACACGTTAGACTGTGCGTAACCTCAAAAACATCCAAGAAATATGTGAATATCAAGCTTAAAAAAAAAAAAGAAGAAGCAGAATAACATTTTTAAGAAACCTTATCAACAAAATCTTATGTTCGCCTGCTAATTAGAAACACTGCGATCTCATGTGTGTCGTTTCCCAGATCTTTACCCTTCATGAGACTGTCCAGAGCAGCACAGGCAAGGGAGGGACATTTCCCTTGTGTGTGTGTGTGTGTGTATTCATACATGTCCTGCCTGTCAGTGGGTGAACCACTCCCGATGATGTCCACTGCATCGGACCACGTTGACTGAACTTTGATCCTCTGCCTCGGCCTCGACTGTCAGGCATATAGACAGTGACCAAACCGACAAAACCCAGCCAAGATCCCACAGAGCCGCACCCTGAAACCACACAATCATCAGCGCCTCCACTCGCACTCTGTCTGGTAATTGGCGTACATCATAGTGAAATGTTCATGCCAATCAAGGTGACACCGGCGAGGCCCTGCTAGCCCTCAGCGATCTGGAAGTGAACCTCAACAGATGATAACAACAACCCCTACTTCCCAAATGCAAATTAGTCTTGAGTCTGCATCTGGTGCAGCCTTGTGGGAAAATATGTTTTGATCACCAGAGTTTGGAAGCGAACCAACACGTCCCGCCAAACAACCCGGCAGTGCATTTTTCATACAACTATACATCTAAATGGTTTTTAGGTGGGTCCTGAGAGTTTCTGTTGTGTTATGAGCTCGGGTCCCAAAGCGATGCTACATGTGAATGGGTTTACATGTACACACAGAAGATAAGCGTTCCTGACGGTATCACGCTGAAGACAAGAACAGAACGTCCAGTGGAACTTTCCCTCCTTTCTTCTCCGTCTTGCACACATGCTTTGGCCACGATGTCAGTTATTTTTCATTACAGAGAACAGGTGCTTTAATGGGCTGGAAAAGGGTGGAGAATACAGCCTGACACCCTTCATTCCCTTTATTACGAGCAGATAGTGTGGGAAGTTCGGGAGAGTTGACTCAACCTATAAACAGCTCTTTTGACACTGCACGTCAAGAAATTACAGAACAGATGTGTAGGTGTAGTCGACCAATAACACATGGCAGTCAGGGAGGAGCGAGGAATGAAGAAGGTGAAAAGGACAGAAGGTAAGAGGACAAACCCCGAAGGGTAAAGAAAGATGGGAGAGCAAGAGATGGATTTATAGGATAAAAATACTGAGGATACAGACATCCACAAAATAATTTCTGCATGTTGCATGTTGAGTTTGAATAAGTAGATTATTTGGCTGGTGGCCCTGAAGCTGATCATCTACGTCTCTGAGTTCCAAACATGAACATGCATGTAAAAAATGTTGGGTTGATGCAGCCAGCAACGTTTTTGGCTGTCACAGAGCATTTTGTGCACTGGCTCTTCAAGGATATGTCAATTGAAAAATTGAACAATTGACATACCCTTAAGTGTAGAAGTCTAGAAGGCCAAACATTGTGTCGTTTTTCCATCCAAAGTATCTGTCAGGAAAATATGAGGAAATGTCTGCACACTTCAGGGATGTCCAGACAGAGAGCTAGTTAAACCCAGAGCGGCCATATATTGACTTGACTGAGGTTTGATTTGAATGGGTTGTGATATGTTGATCGCATAAGCTCATCTTCAGAATAAGAGTCCACAGTCATGCTAACATCTGTGAGGCTGCATGGTGGTGATGGTCATGGAAATGCTAGCAAGCTGACCTGCTGAACAAGTGAGCATCAGAGAAAAAAAATATGGTTGAGGATGGGAATATGAATAGTTTCACAGACATAAACCAAAATGGGAGTGGAGTGGACAAGGAGGTCATTATTTAATTTTGACCTTATTACAGTTTTTTCTTGTTCTTGTGCCAAATTCAGTGCATCTAAAATGTCTTGAAATATTTCACTAAAATATAAAAACAAACTAATATTAGAACTAAATGTCAACCACATGGAGGTATGAACTATCACATCTACAAAGTTCTCACTGTGAACCCTCAATTTCTGCAAACACAACATGGATGTATAAAAGTGCAGAGTCTGACCTTGCAGGACATGGTTGGGTGTTGCAGGGCATCAGTCCAGTCAGTGGTCTTGATCTGGGATTGCAGAACGACATGTTCACCTGCACTCTCAGGTCTTTGTAGCACGCAGACTTGGTGTTCATCTGACCTGTGGGTTGGAGATCAATAGATTCAGGCACCTTTAAAAGAGAAAGTTTCATTTTATTTATCCACTCTATCTGCCACTTAACTACTAAGAAATAAAAAAACGCTGATTGCGGGTTCATCCAGTTCCTTCCTCTGCACATCTTGGAAACAGCAGCTTGACAAAAGCATTTCTGAATTTCGTTCAGGGTACAATAAAATGTAAAAAGACACTTTAAATAAAGTGAAAGCAAAATGTTTTATACTGACAATAAAACAAAAAACTAAGGGCTAAAAAAAAAAGACTGATTGATATCTAAACAAGTGCAATCTAAACAGGATCTTACTTTATCTTAGGCACTGTGGTGACCTCCGTTTTATTTGAGTTTATTTCATCCTCTTTCCCTCTGTGTTTCACTGCCTGTGTCTTTAGAGTTTATGTCACTGTCTCATTTTGTGATGAATGTTACTTCCCTGAATTTATTACTTCCCTTCCTCCTGCTGGAGTAGGGGCCTTTGTGCTGTTTCCCTCTTGTTTGATTGGGTTCCCGCCCTCATGTTGCTCTCCCCTGTGTGTATAGTCTTGTCTGTCTCTCTTCTAATTGTCAGTTCATCTATAGTCAACCCTGTTTTGCCATCCTCTCTGGTCTTTATTGCCTAATGTCAGTGGAGTTTTTTGGTGTTTTTTTTTGTTTCTTGTGCTTTGTTTATTTCACCTGCTTGCCCTCAGGTGTCCTGCCTCCCTTGCACCACTAACACTTGTACAGAAACACTTCAACAGTTTCAACTTTATTCATTAAAGTTAATAAACATCAATAAATGATGTGACTTTTGTGTCAGTTTCTGGCAGTGTTGTTTGATTGATGTGAAACTTGAGTCTCAGGTTGGCAGATCCCTTTGGTTGTTTTCTTTCGTGGCCCCTGAGGCGAGGTCAATCCGCACATCTCGGCTCATGGAGGTCACTTAGTCAGTCACACTCTTTAATAAAGCAAACAACCCCCAACCCATCACGGCCTACAATCAGGCCACAAAGAGGTGGAGGTGGTCGGGGTGGACTGCAACAGACTAGGGTGGGGAACTTTAACCTGCAGGGTCAATCAATAGGAATTCTACACTGGAGGCTTTGTTCACACTCATGAAGCAAAGCAAGTGCACGTGCACTGCTACACCCACACAAAGAGAAGTGTGTATAAATAGACACACATGAACACACATGTGCACGTACACATTTGTCCCTTAATCTCTGGAGACAAATTATCTGCTGAGGCCATTACAGCAGTCTTTGCATGTGTGTGTATGTGTGTGTGTGTGTGTGTGTGTATACTAGTTTAATACCCAGCCTTTGGTTGGACAAAGGCCACTGGTTGCAGACTTGCATGTGTGTGCTTGTCTGTGTGTGTGTGTGTGTGTGTGTGTGTGTAATAGCAGGTCTCCAGTAGAACAAGAAGAGGTCCCATCAGCTCCAAACAAGAGCCTCTAATGTCTTCTCAGTAATGATGGGAACGTTCTCCTCTCCATTTAAACCCACAGCTGAAGCTTTATTATAGGTCAGAGAGGCCAGACTGAGCTTTAGATGCTTCTCTACTGATCTACGAACTGTCCTCCAGATTAAAGTGAGAGGTGATCTGCCTTGTTTTTCATACTGGAAATGGATTTTGAAATTTATTTTTTCTTAATAAAGAGATATATCATTTCATTACTGTTTGCTCCTACCTCCAGCACATGTTGCCGAACACTGGGAGCGTATGATGGCCCATGTATAATTGTGCTTGATGTGATTCTTCATTAACTTCTCATCAGGTTTCTTCAGAGTATATTCCCAACGTACGCCTGGATTCCAGCCCTGCAACAATATCTAAAGGAAAAAAGTGTTGGTAAGTAATCATGGCAAAAAGTAAAAATCTAAGTGAGTGATGCAAATTATATTGGAAAACCAAACCATCAAGTGGCTTACCTCTATGACCAGTGTCTCATTGGTGGGCCCGGCTGATATGAGGCTCTCTGGTCTGTTATATGGCCGCTTGTACTCAAAAATAGTTCCAGCGATTGGGTGTCGGCCTGGCCAGTCCACCGTCCAGTGGCCGTTAAGGTAGTAGCGTCTCTGGGTGTCCCTGACAGCCAGGTAGGAGCTGGACGTATTCAGCTCCACCACACGGATACTTCGAGCTCCTGCTGGGATGGTCACCACCCCATAGTACTCTGAAAACAAATATAAACCAGTAAACAACCACGCAAAGCTCCAAACAAATCTCCTAGAATATTAAATTAATATAGTACAAAGGGTTGAATTAGGATGACCTACGGTTAGTAAAATGCTGCTTTGTGTACTGTCCTTTGTAGATCTTGCAGGTGGAGTTATCTCCTTTACACACTCCACAAGCATCAGGCACAGCTGTGGAGCCTAAAACTCTGTCACAGCCCACTCTCTGTGGAAGAAAAACATCATTGCCTTTTCAGAAGATTATACATAAAATGCAACATTACTTCATACTGTGTATTCAGTTACAACAGCAACAAAACTAGGAACATTTATTCAGTACGTGGTGACAGGTCGACATTTTATTTTTTTATACTAAAGTAGCTGCGAGAGAGCAAAACAACAAGGCTGCCTATTGATGTTCCCTACTGGTAAAATTTATAGCTCAACTTTACAGACCTCACACACGATATCGTTCATCAAATAAATAAAATAAAAATAACACTAAGTCCATACACTTTGAAATCAGTGTTTGGGATTACATTCATTACCTCACACAGTCCATCAATACAGACATTAGAGCTGTCCTGTGAGCAGAGAGTCCCATCTTTAACTTTGCTGGCCAGCGCAAAGAAGAAATCATAACCTTCAGCAAAGCAGTACAACTTGCATACATCTTGATCTGGAGGGAGAGGAAACAACAGAAGGGGCCAATTGAATTAAATGTGACTGGATTCATTGGAAAGGTTAAACGACATCCTCTTATATAATTTCACATCTTTATTTTTTTCAGGAATGGGAAAAAGCGTCTCACCGTCCACTCTGGTGTATGGCCTCCAGGTGTAGTACCATCCTCTGAACTGTTTGCTGTTGAACTCAGCACACTGCTGTGCTCTATACTCGACGCTGTTGTGGGGGCAATCCTCAGTATTGCAAAGTCTGTATGACCTGGTGGAGCCCTCACAGAACTTTCCTCCATATGTCGGTCTGCAGACACACACACACAGGTTTACATATGAGGCGACATGCAACACACTGCACAGTGCAAAGTACTGAAATAAATCTACACACTTAAGTTTTAATCTTCAGAGCGAGCAGAATTCAAAGCACGCTACGCTACAATAAACACTAAACTTCATTGTCCACTCATGACTAACACGTGACTGTGTGTGTGTGTGTGTGTGTGTGTGTGTGTGTCTTTGTGAAGGCTTCACCAATCACAGGTGTATATCCTCAGGCTAACTTCCTAAAACTCCCTTCCACGGGGACAATTACACCGTCTATGAGCCCTCCAATCACATTGTCATTTACCTCTCTCTCGCTCTCATGTTCGTTGCTTTCATATCTCTACATTTCATCTTTCACTTTTTTAATCCCTTCTCTGTCATCCCCCCTCTTCTCTTCTCGCTCCCCCTTTGCTCCACTTGTCTGTCTTTGCCCTCCTAACCCCCCACCATCTTTCTTCCCTCTCGCTCTCTCTCTTCATCGCTCTCTGTCTAATTTAGCCCGCCACTTGTCAGGATCTTGGCATGACATGATAAAGAGGAGGTCCCGGCATTTGGGATAGGGCCCCCCTGACTGACTGACTGACAGTACAAATAATCCTGAGTGACTGATGAGTAGGGTACTAAGTGAGCAGATAAGTGATGAAGCGACGGACTCATGTGAATGAGCTCCACTATTTTAATCACATCTTAATATACTCTCGGCTTTGGAGACTGAACACAAGGATCGCTAGCTCGTCTCAAAAATCAGCCACTCTTGTTATCAGTTGCTTCTGTGCTTCAACTAAATTTCCAAGCTGCAGATATTTACATTTTCGTGCCGTTCAACATTGTTTATCAAGCGGCTGTCTACCTGGGGTTGTTGCACTGCCTCTCTCGATAGGTGACCCCGCTCTCGCAGCTTCGAGAGCAGGCGGACCAGGACGACCACTCGGACCAGTGACCGTGCTGAGGCCTCGGGCCCTCGTCACCCTGTTTTACACACTGGCCCCTGCGACACCACTGAAAGGAAAGGAGAACGGAGGCTCAAACAGGTGCTATAAAACATACAGACTTTCAAGTGGACTCAGCTTTTTATCTTTTTTATGATGACTGATCACAGGCTGTGGTTATCAGTGAACCTTCTTTTGGATGCTCTCTACCTTGAAGTGTGATCAGTAGACTTTTTAGTACAGCTAAACATCTGAAAAAATAGTCTGACAGGGATATTCACCTACAGCTTAATATTACTGTACTGTTGTGCATCTGCGTTTCATTTAGTCTCATACTGTATTTCACAATTCCTGTTTTCCTTTCCTTACTAAAAGCAACAAGAAAGAAAAAAACGACAAAAAACCAAAACAAGTTGAAATAATGTTGCCAACAATTCATAAACTGTTATAGTAATATTTCCTCCCTGAGGAAACATGGCTAAAACATGACAAAAAATAGGAAACAAAAGGATAAATATCTGCCAAGGGACTTAGATAATTTGACTTCTTTCCAGTACAAATCAACTTTAAGGGTGGAGTGTTTCCCTTTTGTGACTAATTTATTTGTATTTATATCTGGATTCTATCTAAAACCTGGGGCAAGATTATTACTAAAGATTTTCCAGTGTCCTCCCACTCAGAACAGGCCTTTTTCCCTCTGAATCACCAGTGATCTGATGAGTGTACAGAGAGCTGTGTTCGCACATGATGTTACCAGTTGTTTCATTTTGCTGATGGTGAGGAGCTTCACTGGGGTGCACAGTTACCTCCTCAGAACCTGCAGCCCTGTTTGCACCAACGACCAAAGCAGCTTCCCAGTGATGAACGCTGCCAACTGTGAGGCAACCAGGCAACACAGGAGAGGGGATATTAAACTAAATTATGCGAGTATGGTGTTTTAGTCCTGCGTGTGATGGAAATCGAACAGATCTCACCCTCCTGAATCAATTATATTTACAGTATGAACCATGTAAAGGCTGAGTCATTAACCAATGAACCAATCAGGAGCTCCAAAATGAGCAGCACTTCCCTGAAAATCCCGAAATGTAATGCGAGAGGGCGTTTGCGAAATCTAGACTTACTTAAAGCAACATTATGTCACAAGCTGTTTCCTGCTACAGTATTGAACTGGATTTGTTCAAGTCAAGATGACATCAGTCACAATACACTCAGCTGCCCGCCTTGGAGTAATCTCAAGATCCTCAGCAAACACACACACACACACATGCACACACACGGTGCACATGCAACTCACTCATGCATGAATAGTGATGGGGGGTATATGTTCAGCTGTTCTCACTGTGTGTTCATGCCTGCACTTGAGCCCGCAGACACACACACACACACACACACACACACACACACACACACACACACACCTCTCCAACTAATCTCATGGTCCTTGACTAAGAACTAGAACAGCTGATTTCCCCTCAGTTTTCCCCCTGCGGCCGAGTGCCACAGATTCCTATGTGAGCCTGTCATTGTTTGTGTTCGACTAATTGTCCCGTGGAGGGAGAGGGCGAGATTAAACCATCAAGTTCAATATATTGAGAGGCAAATGTCGATGAGGGGCTGTCAGGGGGAGTGAGGGTAACACAGAGAGAGAGCGAGCCTTGGGGGAGAATCATCTTGAAAGAAGAAAGGAAAGAAACAAAATATAAATAAAGAGCGCAGATTGCTTTTTGGCCCGCACCCCAATGGCATATTTCTGCCACATCAGCAACAAACCAATTGCAGCTGCTCCCTGAGGTCAAATAACGGAAAGAGAGTACCTCTATCGAAAAGAGAGATTTTATTCACACTGCACTCAAATGAACTCAGATCTGAAACAGAGCGAAGTTGGTCCAAGTTCTTCACTTAGCTTAGAGTTTAACAGTCTGTGCCGAAACACAAGGACATTGGCGTGTAAAGAAAAAACGCTGTTGAAAGAAGTGCAGTCTTTTGTCTTAAAATGGCCAGACTCAGTGGAAGTATTAGCACTATATAACACTAAAACACTCAATAAATGTTACTTTTATAATAGCATCTACATAAATTTTGTCTTTTCACAGTATAAATTACTATCGCTCTTTGTCCCATGAAATTTACAGACTCAGAGAAATGTGGTGCCTCTTACAGGAGGAATGTCGATGCCTCTTTTTAAAAGGTCTACCCATCCTTTACTAAATGTTACAGTAGAAAATTATATGCACCACACAGACTGTTGCATCCATAGGGAAATGTAATTAACTTATTGCATGTGTGTTGGAGTTGTGTGTTAATCTGTTGCACAATAACAGCAAAGAAACCGTTGTTAAAAAGTTCTTGCTTGGTGGCTTTTATTTCGAGATTTATTTGGTTAGATGTTGCCATGGGACAGTGTCCTGGCACCAGCCAAATAATAATAATATTAATAATAAAAACACATGTTGTCCTGATTCAACAAAACAAGACAAAGGTTTCTCAGAGGCGTATCAGTCATTAGATCATTTGGCTCCTTCGGCTAAAATGGAACAAAGGTTATCTTAGTGAGAGTATGATTAAAGGGTAACCCTACTCCCTCTGTAGAAGGTGCATTTTTTCAAAGACATGATTAATGTTGGGAGGTTTCTGGATGCATGCATGTTCCTGCTGTTGGAAACAGCTTGAATCGCCTCAAAGGCGACGGATAAAAACAGTCCAATAGAAGTCAGTGGTTCCCATGCCATTCATGTGATGCCATTCTTGATGTGACAAAGCCTCTGAGTGTATAACCAACCCCCCCTTCACCTCACACACACATACAAAACACACACACACAGTAGTTAAGTCACCATATCAGGGCCACAGGCGGATCCTTCAGCAGCCGGCATGAATTTGGTCTCGCACTTCCTCCCTACACGGTGGCACCACAGAGCCTTGCAGATATCCTGGAGTGACATTAGAGAAAGAGTAATTTACATGGCGCACTGAACAGGAGATCCTTCTCACAACAGCCGTAAACAAAGCGAGCAATGGGAAGAACAAAGATAACACTGTTGTTTTGCCTCTTGAGAGCTATTAAAGCGTGTTGATGGAAACTTGCTGAAACAGAGATAATGTCTGAATAATGATCCTCTGGCAAGCTATGCATGTGCAGTAACTGTGCATCTCCAAAATATTTATGCTGCAGTAGTTATGTGAAAAAAAAAAAAAAAGAAAATACATCTGGTCCAGCTGGTCCACATGCATGAGTCTCGTTGAAGAATAAAATTTGATAAAATTATTATTTTGTTGTATCTTGCAGAACATCATGGTGCATCTTCAGGTTACAAAAAAGTAAAACACCCACTAGAATACACAGATTAAGCCAAAGAATTAACAGGGCACAATTGCCTGACCAAACTTATATGATGTCATGGCTGCGTCTCTCAGCTTTGGACTAAAAGAGTCAGCTGGGAGCACTGGGTGGTTTCCCCGCTCGCATTGCCTGAGAAACATGGCCTGCTACTTTTTAACATGTCCACACTGTTACTATCTGAATGACTATATCAGATTTTGACAACTCGGTGCAGATGCTGACAGGCACCTCAGCCTCGGCCTGTTGCTGCCAAGAGACATTCATCTCGAGTCCTATTTGTCCAGCTGTTTTGCTTGCTCAGGCCTTTTGTAGCAGTAAAAACGACAGAGAGAGGATTAGTGATGGAAAGAGTAGACAGAGGGGAAGACAGGGGAGAGATGATGGACAGAGTGTGACACAACCTGAGAAGGAAAGAAAAATACCTATACACATTATTTCACTTTTTCCTACGGTAACCCATCTCTATGTAACCACACACACCATGGAGAATATCATTTGTCTCCTTCAGCGGTACCTTATCTCTACTGCGCCTGCCAAAAAGTTACATGACATATGAATTCATTACACAATGAACTGCACCACTGAGGCTGAAGTGTTTTTTATGAGTAACAAGTGCCTGGAAAGACAGTGAGTATAATGGCTGCTTGGGAATTTCTGGATCCTGTGCACCTTGCTGCTACCACGTGCACGAGCCTATCTTATAGCTGAAATTATGCTTTATGAAAGGAAGACACCATGTGCTGACATCACAAGTTTAAATCCAACTAGGTCTGGCCCTGGCACCTCAATACAATCAAGAAAAAAAGTTCTTTAAAATCCCATACTACAATCTATTCAGGGGGATGCATTACAAACTTTTCTGCATAATGCTTTTACTCTCTACATCTTTCTTCAATGATAACAAAGAATGAAAAGAAAATACACTGAATACAAATTATACAGAAACAATATGGGAAAAAATGTGAGTCAGTGTCCAGTCAGTGTCCACTAGACTGCAATCCTTAGGAAGAGAAATGCTCATGATATTTGATATTCATCATTTCTTAATTGTGCACTGAGGTGCGGATGTTTTTGTGAAATGTCAGGTTCAATATTTCAGGTTGATCTACAATATTGCTCCATGTTACTTAGAGTATGTCTCTCAGGATTTCTATGTGGTTGGATGTAAACATGGTCTGGGCGGTGGTCAGGTGGTTGGGTGAGGGTCGGGATGCTGGGTGGGCTCAATGGATTTGATTTGATTTGATATAGGCAGAAGTTGTTAGTTGGATTGAAGGATAGGGGCATGTGCTTACTGTGCCCGGTTGGTTAAAACCTGTGGTTCCCAACCCTGGTCCTCAGGGAACACTATCCTGCATGTTTTAGATCAGGGGTCTGCAACCCTGGTCCTAGAGAGGAGCAACCCTGCACGTATTAGATGTTTCCCTCTCCAACACACGTGATTCAAATGAAGAGGGAAACATCTAAAACATATAGGATAGTGGCCCTCTAGGACCAGGGTTGCAGACCCCAGTTTTAGATGTGTCCCTCTTCCAACACACCTGATTCAAATGATCAGGATCATTATCAGGCTTCTGCAGAGCTTGATAACGATCCTGATCATTTGAATCAGGTGTGTTGGAAGAGGGAAACATCTAAAACATGCAGGGTAGTGTTCCCCGAGGACCAGGGTTGGGAACCACAGGTTTTATACAACTGAGCAGGATGGCTAAAACACAAACCAAAGGCCACTGTCTCAAGAAA
>OOFC01048596.1:188443-200359 GCA_900323345.1 Pseudochromis fuscus
TCATCATTAAGCTCTGCAGGAGCCTGCTAACGATCTTGATCATTTGAATCAGGTGTGTTGGAAGAGGGAAACATCTAAAACATGCAGGGTAGTGTTCCCCGAGGACCAGGGTTGGGAACCACAGGTTTTATACAACTGAGCAGGATGGCTAAAACACAAACCAAAGGCCACTGTCTCAAGAAAACAAAACAATTATCCCATGACTCCTTTCTGTTTTTGGTAGGGTGCATTTTCCACAAGCATGGCTACTATTGCTTGCACCAGTGAACGTCTCCAACACCAATAATTCAAAACACCTTCACTATGTCAGTAATGATCAAAATAAATCTTAAATCTTATCTGGAGTATCTGGCTGGGTATCTCAAACAGCAACATCAGCAGTAATGAGACAATGGGAGAGCAACAAGGAGAGATTCCCATTGGCAATGCTCCAGTGTATATTTAGTCATCTCTCCCAGTGAGTATTTCATGAGCAGCATTATAACCCTCTGTTTGTTTTGTGCGTGTGTGTTAAGACAGTGTGCATGCATGTGTGTGTGTGTGAATGCAAACAAGAGCATGTAACCATAATCAGTTTCTTTTTCCTTCCTCTTTCCTTTTTTTCCTCTACATCATTCATCCTATCCCACTCTCAAGTTCTTTCTAGAAAAATAAAATATTGAGGACAAAGATTCCAGTGGTTGAGCTGACAAACACTCTGAGACAGTCATGGCATAAAGTGGGATTTTTAACTCATTATTAAATTAGCACAGGATGGTGTGTCAAAGTCAAAATCAATTGTACCTTCTTAAAATCGAGGGTGCAGAGTTTGGCCTTCTCCCCAAACTGCCATTTGCACTGTGTGTCTGCGTCGTACAGCTCGCCAGGCAGCTTCTCGGGGTAGCGATACTCCTTGACTGCTCTGGGTTCATCTGATAGGCACAAAGCCTGGGCAGAGCTGGAGGATGGGAGAGGAGGGTAATAGAGGAAAAGTCAAGAAAAGAAGAGATAAAGGGAAGAGAGAGGACAAGGAGAAGACAGAAGGAGAGGTGAATAGGTCAAAAGAGGACAGATTGAAGTAAAACAGGTGATATGAGAGAAGAACACAGGAGTAGTAATCAATAATCTTTAAGAAAAAAAAAATCCTTTATACGCATTCCCATAAACAGACATGCAATACTTCACTTCAACAATATATAAGACTCCTGCTGTGCACAGAAATTCCACAACAGCATCGCTCCACATGTTCCATTGTTCCCGACGCCGGGACAACCGTAAAATGTTGCCATGGAAACATAACAAGCTGCCAAACTCAAGAACCTGAGAGTAATGGTTTTAATGTATCAGACACTCAATTATGACAGACATAAAAAGTCCTTGCCCATATCGTTCATATCCTAACACCAACGGGGGGTTTCCCAATGTTAACTGATATCACTGGTTACTACACAGAGACCTTTTACAGCTTAAACACTGCAGTTGGGGGAATATCACACAAAAATATGGTGGAAAGAGCATGAAAAGGCAAAATATGTTGGACTGGCTCATTGTGTTAGTGAGTGGTCCTGATTGCTTTAGCAGAGTGGATGTGTGTCTGTGTATATATGAGATCTTCTATTGCTTTATGGGACCTGTGTGTCCACAGAGAACAATGGCTGTTCTGCAAGTGCAATACTCTGATACTCTACATTATTCACATAATAAAAAAATACATTACATTTACCGAGTAATCACACACATCAGCAGGCGCACACAGACAGTCAGTCGTGTAACTTTTACTCACATACAACTACAATTTAGCTAATATGAAGGACTTCTTTACAAATTGTATTTCATTTTCACTGATGACACTGCAAGAGTCTCAGAAAGATGTTTTCTGTTCTGCTCTGTACACAAGATTATTATCAGCTGAAGAAAAAAACAAATGAGAAAAGCACCCATTCTTTTCTGGGATTCCCTACAGGTCTCCTGACTCATTTCTTCCAGACAGAGATGTCTGGGTTCTTTTTATATCCAGGATGATTTGTTGGTACATAAAAAACGGCAAAACTCTTCTAATGTGGTGAGTGAAGATGTCTTAGAAGTCTTGAATATGCCAATTGCAAGACGAGAGGAACAGCGATCACAGGCAGACTCCCACCTGAAAAACACTAGGTCTGTAAAACTATCAGCTTAGCATCCACAATGAATATAAGCCAGCAGCTGATTGATAAAGATCGCTAATTAGCATGTTGTGTTGTTAAATATGAGGAAAAGCTAAAATGAAAAAATTACAGTGTGATGTTTTATGGGACCTTTCCTGGGAGGCAACAAACAACATCACAGGTTTTTATACAAAAGAGAAATATTAGATAAATAAGGAGCTATTGTAGGTGCTATGTGGCTATTGGCTAGCTCTGTTTCCAGCCTTCAGGCTCAGCTAAGCTAACCTGGCCACTGGCACCAGCTACATGCATATTATACAGACTTCTCATGAAACTCCCGGGAAGGAACCCAACACTCCAGCTTTCCAAAATATTACAAAACAAGAGCTGGAGGAAAAAAAGAGTCTGAGACAAGAAATGGCAGCACAGGGAATCTTGAAGCTTTCATGTGTCACTGACTTTTCAATGGGCTCCACCAGAGTCATACAAACAAAAACAACTACAAGTGGCTTTGAAGGATTTTGCTTCCCCTGTCTTGACAGTTGTCTATTTTAGGCATGACCAAGAGTTCAAATAAAGCATTTGACTGTACATACAACACTCGCACAGAGCTCAGAGTGAGTGTGATGTAAACTCTGTTGGCTGACACCACACTCTCCTCTGCATAGCAGATGAATGAGAGGCTCGGTTAACTCAACGAGACACATTCAGCCAAGAACACTTATATATCATAACAGTCTGTTGATTGCAATTAGGAAAACATACAGCAATTTTATCATTCAGTAATTATGCAGGAAGATGACCCCGAGTTGGTTCAGTGGTGCAGAGATCCCCTCCACGTGGCCTCAAGGGGTGATGGGAGTTTAATATAAGGCTGACAGGCCTAACAAGGTTGAGGTCATCCCAGCTCTAATAACTCAGCGAGGAAATACATTGTCTGTCTCCACCATTGCGAGAGGGGAGACCTGACAGTTCAGTTAACACACTGGTAAATTTAGTGGAGGGCAATGACTCTGGGCTATCTACTTTCAAGCGCACACACACACACACACACACACACACACACACACACCCCGGCAGACACACAGAAACACAGCCAGACATACAGACGCTGTGTCCGTGATGGTTGTTTTCTCACTTGGGGCAGCAGATTGTTGTGCATAAAAAATAGTTACTGCGCAAAACACACACAACTTTCCCCCTTGAAAACTTTCACTAACACGTACCCTGACACACTTGACAAAAATACAGTGCAATTCAATATTTCAGCTTCTTTCCCTCATGCACACAAATGACTCCTGTTTGTCGTTGCTGGTGAAAAATAAAGTCTGTAACAGTTCAGCATAAGTGAAGTTTTTCAGTTGGCACTCTTTGGATCACAGCCGCATTAGTGACTGATATATCTGCTGCTGACATGTTTTTCTACAGCACGCTCATCTATCAGTAACACATGCTGAATATTATAAACAAAACACAGATTAAAAGTGGCCGTTACCAGTTTTTGCTTTATAAACTGATGCAGCATTTTATGTCTTTGTTGCATGAGCACTCCACAAAGACTGGCATGGGTATTTATTTATTACTCATTAATATGCCATATGGATGTGATGGAGATCTTAGGCTCTGAAGAGCTTTTCAAGCAAAGTTAAAAACCTTCAATCCATAAATGTCAGTATTTACAATAATTGCTGCTTACATCAATCTTTTTAGTGTTGTTCACCACAAGAAAAGCACAGGAAATACAGAAAATATGGCTGCTTACTTGAGGAAGCGGCTGAGGTACTGGCGGCTGCAGGCAGACCAGGAGAAGATACCGTTGTGACCGGCTAAGGTCGGAGACATGATGTTGCCCTCTGATTTTTTACACACGTTCCCTTCACCATCATGGACCATCCCAAAACTGGAGAACAAAGGAAAAAGGATCTTAGTGGAACAGCTTCACATCACTTGATCCAGCAGGAGAAGACAGAGGACTGTATCACTGTATTTCTACCAAAAGTGAACAAGCAGAGATAATAATGCTGATTTAAAATAGGTGGGAATTTGAAGATGAAAAAAATCTTCAAACCATCTGTTGACCCATCTTCAACCACATGCTGATACACATCTAATGTCGGTATTGAACTCATTCTTGAACAAAGTTGTGGGTTTGATCAGCACATTCATCCCGATCAATATGATCAAGAGGGAACGGAAAGCCTTACTTGTGTCCAGATTCGTGTGCGATGGTGAAGGCCAGACCAAGACCAGTGTCCTCATTAATGGTGCAGCTCCGGTACTTGCTACACATCCCGCTGATTGGAGCAAACCCTGAAAATCCAGCGACATCATTTATTTTATTTTAAATCACACAGGTCAAACATGATTTGTCTGATTGTGTCAAGTTGTGTCTCCTCAAATTAACTAAATATAACACTCCTATGCTGTTTTCCAATTAAACAAAAACCCTCTAGATATTAGTAGAGGTGCACCCATCAGGATTTTTTAGGCCGATCACCGTTCACCAAAAATTCGGATCTGCCGATACCAATCACTGTCGATACTGATCACTGCCAATACCGACCACATGTAACTGCGTATTACGCCCAAATCAATAATATTCTGCTGGCCTACATTTATAGGCCGATTGTTCTAAATTAAAAATTGTAGATGATAAAAATATTCAAAACAAGCCACCAAAATAAACAATAAACATTTCTTTTAAACTGACTTTGTTTAGCCAGTAAGCTATGGTTTATGTAGCAGTTTGCTCAAAAACAGTGTGCCTACAAACCACTGAGAATGTACACACATCACATGATTGGTCCTTTTGATTCGGTTATTTTTGCCGATCACCACTGTTGCCAATCAGGCCATGACCATGATCTGTTCACCAATCAATCAGTGCACCTCTAGACCTTAGTCTAAAATAGTTGTGAGCTGAATGTGTAAGAAATATCAAACACAGCATAACTGAGTTAAATCCATCCATATGTTAAACTATTAGACTCTATGGGAACATTCCCAGATCCCTCTGCTACTTTTTTACTTCACTTTATATGAAACTCCTCCTCTGTCTTCACATCTTTCTCATATCTCTCATTCTCTATTACACTCCCTTTTACTATTCAGCTCCTTTTAATGCCTCCCTCTGTCCACTCTCCTCCTCAAACACACAGCACCCTGGCTCTGAATCAAACAGGATAATACACATGGGGGCCTCCCTCACTGTTTTTGTCTCAGTGTCTCATGGAGAATTTAGTTTAATTTATTTGCCCTAGAGTAGAAAACCCCCACAGTAATGTTATCATGTACATAACTAATGTGCGCATTGATACTAAACATAATGAAGCGGGCCGAGTGTGAGAACTACCATTTACTTCCTCTCATGTCAGCAAAGACGTAGGTCATTGATATTATATACTGGTTTTGAAATATGGGAGAAAACATTGCGGGATAGGGCTGGAACAGTAATGCAAATAAACTGTGGTATACAGTGAGCGCTAATGGCCATTTTACTTTGCACCTTTGGGAATTTGGCCGCACTAACTCTTACTTTGGCAGCACACACACACACACACACACACACACACACACACACCTTTGAACTAGAGCTAATGCTAGCCTCAACACTTTGAAGTCAAAACTTAAGTCTGGAGTTTTTAAGGTAGTGTTTGTTGGTGTGTGTGTGTGTGTGTGTGTAGGTGTGAGTGTGTGTCACTCTGTTTCTCTGGGACACAAAATGGAAGTTTTTTCTCACAGCGTGGAAGACAACAATGTGTCTGCATGGTCATTAGCACAAACAAGCTGTTGTTAGTTTGTTAGATGTGTACACTCACAAAGACAAAGAGTGTGTGAGAGTTTTGAAAGGCTACTGAGCTGGGTCTCCATAAATAACATGGAAGGAGCAGATTTAACTAAAAACATGTTCAATTTTCAGAATACAAAGCTTAGTCTGTAGTCTGCTGTTAAACTTCACATTATTCCATATTACTATACAGGAGCAGATCTCTTAGCAACTGGTTTGACTGGTGTGATCCCAGGTCACCCAGTGTGACCAAGGACAGCAGCATCTTCCCAGATAATATTAGCGAGAGGAAATGACACATTTCTATCAAGAGCAACAAATAAACCATGAATGAATAGGAACAGATGCCATCTATGTGATGTCACTGCGTGCCACTAGATCAGTTAATCTGCAGTCTTGTGCGTTTACTCTCAAATTGCAGTGTCAGGCATTTTGTTGCTGCACAATTTACTTTTATCCCATCAGATTTTGGAGCAATGCAACAATAAACAGAGCAATAAAAAATGTACCAAGAGTGTCACAGGGTTCATTCTTCCAAGAGCAGATGTCAAGTCCTGTGAGGAGGATGGCGTGGTCGTGGTGTCGGCCCTCTCTGCCTCCCAGAGTGGACTGCCAGTGGCAGAAGCTGTTCAGTGTGTGGTCTGCGTGGTGGTTAATCACCAAACCATTCTGTGGGATAAAGCAGATAAAAAAAGAAGCACAAGGAAAGAACATTGTGAAAGGAAGGCATTGCTGTTAGATTTGTTGCTGGACGACATGAAGATGTAAGCGGGATGCTAATAATATCAGAATTGCTGCAGGAAAGACAAACGTCAAAAAGATTTTTATCATTTTTGGCATTCCTCTTCCTGATAATTAGCTGCTCTTGAGGAAGATTAAAATCTGTAAGCATCACAGGTGGTTGAAGAGCAGAAACCCATTGACCTCAACCTTTTTTTTTTTTTTTAAGTACCCCACCTGTTTCTGTCTCTCTCTTAACTTCATGCTGTTTCCCAGTCTTGCACTCAATGAAAATTTCCCTCTTGAATCTGGCAAAGATCCAAGGAAACTTATATCCTATAATTAAACACTGTAAAAGTCTTTAGTGGTAGGAGACAACCCAGGGAAAAATCTCTGAGACGCCTGAGAGATCTGGACCTTCAGGCATAAAAACAAACAAACAAATGATCTGTCTGTGCATTCTGCTGCATGAGGGGGAGGTTTTCTGAACATATGAGGATTTTAGGTTGCTCACCTGCTCTTCATCCAGAAGGACGAGACCCACTATTACTATGTTGATATTCCCCCCTATCGTACCATCTTTGAACAGACTGGAGACCTGGAGAGGATACAGAAAAGGAAAAATATCTATTAATGTTTGTGTCCAGAACTGCCTATAAACTCATTAACAATCACTCTGGACTTATTCTTTAATACTGAGCATTGCATCCATTTCTCTGTCTGCAGTGAATGAGGGTCAATAATCACGACATGATTAAGGATATTTTCATCACCAGCACAACATTAAACCTTGATATTAACACTGTTACATGCACAATGGCGAGGTCTGTCTCAAATGCATGAGAAGACACACCTTCACATTCCTGTAAAAATAACACACAAAGTCCTGTTTAAGGTTTCGCTGAGGTCTGACAAGTACAACTGCTGTTTCTAATACAGCTCCTCGTACAGACATCTGATCACTCATAACAGTCTGAGCTTTGAAAGTGGACTCTAATCTTTTGTCCACGTTCGCTATCTGTCTCTCTCTTCAGCCCTGGGAGTCTTTTTTTTTTTTCCTCCTCTCGTCGCGAACCCTCTCATTCATTCCTTATGTTCCTCATGTTTGGTCTTCCTCTGCACTGACTCATGAGAGGACACATGGCTGTGGTTTGTTACCAAACTCGAGGTCAGAGAGGCAATCAAAGCTACTTACTTAAACTAAGATATCCTGGAAAACCAGTGTTTGACAGAGTGTCGGATTTGCACATGTGATCTGATCAAAACAAACGCTGTGAATCATTGCATGACCACATAGAAGATACAATCACACCGGTTTCTGTAAAGCTTCAGTAGTTTGTGCTACATAATGCACAGGAAGTTATTCCTCTATAAGAAAATGCAAATCTATGAAGAGGAACTTATTAGGTTTGATTTTCAACAACCAATAAATAACCTTTGGACCCATGGGAGCCGGTAGGTGGGGTAGAGGGTTCTCTGTGAAACTCCATACTCTGTTTAGGTGACTCCTCGGAGGCGGGCTGTGACTGCTCCGACTCAGTTTCTACTAGAGGGAACTATGTTTTCAAAATAGATGGATTATCTTTGGATTTGTCAGTCAGTCATTAAGTAGCAAAATGAGCGTGACAGAATTTGCTTGCAGATCAGCTGAGAGGAAAGAGGCGGCGGGGGAGGCGGTTGGGGGGGCACTGGGAGCGTCGCGGCGATGATCTCACCCAGATATCAGTTTCATGTTTTTAGATGTGATCTTTCTGACAAGTTAGTCCAGAAGACGGGCGTCAAGTCACTGAACCTAAGCTACAGCACACGTCACATAAATTACACTGCTTCCAGACAGAACGAGCTGATGTTACACACTGTAAAATTGATAAAACATAAGAAATTATGTTATACACCAGAACATGTCAAAATGCCGGTGGATGAGGGGAAATGAGCCGTAGCTGGAGGCCACAGTAAAGTCACATTAGACTTTGTTATACTGTTGTTAAATCCACTTTTTTTTATATGCTGTGCTGGACTCATAAAAATGAAAGATGTTGCGTATAAAGTAAATACTCTACATCATATTTGCTATTTAAATAAACATTTAAAAATACTGAGAATTAGCTTTGTGTGCTCATGCAATGTACAGTTGAGACTAATGGTAATGTCTTTATATTCTGACAGGTATTTGTTCATAACTTTATACATTTCTCTCACCATGTTAAGCACAGTAAGAACATATGTGGTTATGTTCTCATGGCCGTGGTTGTCCATCATCTTCCTGTCCACCACCACCAGCGTCTCCACGTTCAGCTTCTGATTGGCCTGATTCCTCATCAGCGCAGCCCGTTTGTTCCTGGGGACGAACTTGTACTCGTCAGGGAGGATAAACACATCCTCTTCTGGAGGTTTGGGCATATCTAGAGAGATAAAAGGAAATTCATTAGGTAATTCAATTAAATCAGAGTCAACACATTTATCAACTTACTGTCAAAAAACAAACCAAACAATAGTGTATATTGTAGCAGTTACAATTGTTCATTACAAATACAACCCTTCCCTCCCACTCGATCTGATATTATCTCCCTGCCACCAGCCAGATGGCTACCTTTGCTTGTGAGCGTTAACCGGTGATTCTGGCACGTAGCTGACAACCACTCTAGATGATTAACTATACTCTTACTTTTGTGACCTGATGTCATGGGTAAACTGCAGACAGCTTTCCTGCTGTTGACTCTGGCAGTGTCAGTGTTATGCTGCCATTAAGAAAAGTGTGAAACCACAGTGTGCGCTGTGCATTAGCTGCAGCTTCACATCTACACGCTGAAAGCACATCCATTTTTCTGTCAGTGCAGTTATCAAATGCCTGAGTATATTCTGTTGACATAGCACAATTTTAGATCATAATGGACACTCTGTATTTCATTACAACTAAAACCAGTGCATATCTCTGTTTGAATCACCTGTGCAAACTTTTCAGAATAAAGGTAATTTTGAATAGTGCCCACAATGATGTCAGTGTGTCATAGATAACATGCTGTTTTCAGAGGTGCACTATAAAAATGATGACGTGAATTGCAGTGAATTCACAATACATGCTTGTTATGCAGACTTATCAGCCCTCATTTGTTAAGTGGTCATGTGACACACACTGACTCAACATTAAACACTCAAACCCACTCTGTCTTTAACTTTCCTTTTGAAGCTTGAATGCCTGTGGGGATTTCACATTCATATTTGTGCTATGACATAAGATCAATATTAAACCTGTGAAGCCTTAAACCATTGTGACTTTTGACATTATCACCTCACATCTTCACTCCTGTGTTTTCAGCTTATCAAAACTTTCACCTGCCCGACTGAAGGTTTGCTTATGTAGGCGGGAAGCAGGTGAGACACCAAAACGCCTTTTTTTTCACTAAAACACAGCACAGGTGTTCAGTGATGTCATCCTATGAAAATGTAAACATCAGTGTGTTTTCACAGGGGACAGACAGCTGGAGTCCTGCAGGGTAATGCAGGTGGTACCAGTCCCATCCCTGCCTGCTCTCTGTCTGACGACCCCGTGACACAAGTGATGTTAACTGATCTGGTGGTAATTTCTTGAGAGCTAACATTTGTCACAGTGCAAAGTGAATATAAACCATTTCCCTTAACCTTTCACAGCTTAAGTTACTAATGAAGTCAACCAAAAAAATGTCCATGTAAGTGGAGATGATATTCTTCAGTATGAACCATGGCTGTCATGGGAGCGCTTCCCTCCCTTGAGATCATTTATCAAGAACATATAGAAATATAAATAGACAATCCTTTTGCGTTTTACAGTTCTCAATTAAATTTTGCCTTAAATCAAATATATATTAATAAAATAATATCATCGTGACTTGCTGCATTACAGGACTACAATCCATCTATTGTGAAGTCAGGGACAACACACACTCTCTTTAACACAAAACGGATTATTGGCCTAATGACTCACATTACTAAAGCTATATATTTCTCCACACATGTGATGACATTTGCATTTGTACATTGAAAAATAAAATCAATTTCTGAATATATTCTATGTGTAGTGTGTTTTGATGTCCCTATTACACAGACCAACCACAGCCCTATGAGGACGACTGCTAACAAAGTTATCCAAAATATGTCAACATGTAGATTTATTATCATATCATGTGTCTTTTCCTGTGATGTGTTAATTCCTAAAAATGTGGTTTAACTTATATGAGTTCAATAACTTAGTTATATCCGGAAACTTAAGATTATTATGACAGTGCCTAAAATGTGCAATGTGAGAGGTCTGAGTAGGTGGGAACGTTCTTATTTAGGTGTCAAATGTTATCCAAAATGACTACATGACATTTTTTAAAACAAACATATGCTCGATAATCTAATTTAGTTAAATTAGAGATCCAATGGCAAATGTCCCTTAGGTGAGGAAATATATGTGACTGAGGTTAACCTCATTATAAAGCCTGTACTGTGGGTTCTATAAGTATTTGAAAGTACTTCCTACATCAACAGTGCAGAAAAGGTGTGTGCAGTGTCTCTATGTCCTTTGTTTTGTTATTTACAACATACTGTAGCAGCTGCAGGAATGTTTAATGCATCTAAACAATGGAGAGGAGTGTGTGTGTTCTGGTTACATGAGGATTAAAATTGAGAAATTGCCCTTACATACATTTCTTCCTTCTCCCACAGAAGTGCTGCCTCTGCTTCTCCCCATGTCTGTAGTCGTTGTCATGGTGATGGCTATTGCGGTGATGGTCCGATCCACGATGCTTCGTCTGGTCACTGTGAGTGTCGCTGTTGTTGTGATGGTGATAACCACGAACGTCACTTTGATGTTTTTGAAGATCTTCGGTGACTGTGTTGTAGGTGGAGTCTGTCTCCGGGATGAGGTGTGTGTGTGATCGTTGAAGAGCTGAATCTGTGGATCTCTTCTGAAGAACCCGAGGGTGACGACCTCTCTGCTCTGTCCGGGAGGAGGCCCAGTCGCTCTTGTAAAGGATGTGCGGCTGGTGGCTGAAGGGTCCCGTGAAGTTCTCCCCCTGCGCGAGGCTGCGTGACACAGGTCTCAGGAAATAGTCTCCATCCTCAGTTCGGATCAAACCTGACTAGAGGCAAAACAGAAAGTCCAATTAGCCTATTAAATTTGTAAAAGAAAAAATAAAGATATGCATTAACGTTTGCATGCACCCTCTCAGCCTTTAAGTAGCTCAGTGTGTCTGTTTATTTCTGATACAAGTGTGTAGCATCTCAATGGACTGTAGACATATAATAACAGAAAAACTAGTCTGT
>OOFC01048596.1:203187-221735 GCA_900323345.1 Pseudochromis fuscus
GTTGTCACTCAGCAACACATTGTTTTTACCCAACATTTTAAGGATTTTATTCAACATTTAGTTCTTTTTAATCAATATTTTGAAGTATTCACTCGACTATTGTGGTTTTTACTGAACATTTTTGCTATCTTTATTCAACATTTAATTGTTTTTACTCAACATTTTTGTTTGTTTTTATTCAACAAGTACCGTATTTTCTGGACTATTGAGCGCACCTGTCTATAAGCCACTATTGAATTAATTCGAACAGTTTCATGTGGTCCACTCTGACCGGGTCTGATGTGACGAGGCTAAATGTATCGGTGGCACGGAGCTTGCTAGCTTCTAATAAGGTAACGAGCTTTGTGCCGCCGATACCGGTGTTTAAGCCGCAGGGTTCAAAGTCGGAAAAAAGTAGCGGCTTATAGTCCGGAAAATATGGTAAATCCCTTTGAGACATGTCAATAACCATGAACACTGTGATCGCTATAGTAACAGTGTCTGGTCTTTGGCTTCTCTCTGTAACTTTCCAGCAATACATGCATATGTTAAATGTTATGGTTTGTATCTGCAGATTCGTTTAGAGCAATTTTATTTAGCACGTTACACAATTTTCCCCCCGATATGGGTTTGTAGATCTCAAAGGGTCCAGAGTTGCTACCAAAAAAAATATTACAGACTATGTGAGTTTATTTTCTACCACATACTGCAAACTCTTTCTGTGTGCTCTATAGGGGTGTAGTGAAATCTAAGTATAGTGTCTATGTTGACTATTATCATACTGTTGCTTATAAAATCTTCCATACTTGCAGTCTTCACAAGGCGGCATGGAAATCCTATAAAAAGTAATGCAAAGCCTCGTTAGAGATGAGCAACCGGTGTGTTTGTATCTGCAGCTCCGTCATAACAAGAACCACCACTCTCTACACGCCCTCCTGTTTCCTCTCATCTACATCTGCTGTCACACGGTCTGAGAGGATTGTTTCTCCTCGGGATAGATCAGTGCCTCCAGTTGTTTAACAAAAGCTGTCTTTATGCATTTTGCCCTGTGCTTAAGATATTCAATCCAGATGTTGATGTTGTAATATTTAACTGGTGCTGGTAGGTACTGTTCTCCTCTGAAACACGCTAATTTTATATGAAGTGCGTATTGCAAGTTTTTACTTGTAGACAGAAACCAGTAATAGCCAGTAATAGTAGTGTACTGCATGTATTCAAAATGTTTTAAAACAACATGCATCTTCTTGGTCTTCCTAAGCACAACAGCCAGAAAACCACACACATATGGATATACTGTATTTGTCTTTAGGTTGTAGACATAGTCTTAAAGTTAAAGCCTTGCACTGCACAAAACAACATGCATCTGCACTTTCTTTAAGTGTGTGTGTGTGTGTGTCTGTATGCAGGCCACTATGTTAGGAGATTAGGTCACACTAGCGCCTTTCCTAAATAGCCAAAGTCATCAGATTACAAACTGTGCACTACGAGGTGCAAATAGCAGTCATAAAATGCTGAAACACTACTTGGGAGGGCGCAAACAGCTGGACTCTCTGGAGTCAGACTCATCCAGACAAGCAGCGACAGGAATCGGAGTGGGCGGGTAAAAAAAAAAAAAAAAACGGTAGGAAAACGGAAATGAGGGGGGAAGCATTCAGTGCATTACAAGGTGCACCTGACTGTGAGTAGTATATGGTTCTCAGTTTTTTTCCCTCTCTCCTGCTCTTTAACTTGCTCAGCCCGATGGGACAGAGACCAAAACCATGCTACTGTATTTACTCATATTTAGCATTTTGGATTTTATTCCAGGCATGCATTTAAATAAATCTAAGGATTTTAGAGTGACAACAAAAAGTTCAAAATTCCCTCTTTTGACAGACTGAAGTACAGCAGTGATTTATGGTGGAATGATTCATCGTGTTTGGTGCATGAAAACTGATGCCATGATGGCTACATTTCTACCAGTTTACAGCAGGGATTCAAACGTTTTGGCTTTGTTTTGACAGAGTTTATTGAAAAATTTGTAGCGATGCACTGACATCACACTTTAGCACCATTTTTTAATTAATTATGGGTGTCCAACTTATCCAGAACACATTACACAAACTGGAGGTCTGTCAATTGGAATTTTTTTTTTTTTCCAAACTGACCTAAATCTATCTCATCTGCACACGAGTCAGAACCTAATCTCCTTGGTATGACTGAGGAAAGCATGAGCGATGTTAGCAGATGATAAAACTGCTAACAGTCCGTTTGGATCATTTAAAGTATCTTATGTTGAAAATTGATGATAGCAACCTGCCAAGACCACACTGTGTGCTTTTCAAAGCTCCATCACATCAGTAGACCATCGCTCATATATTCTTGGAAATCCCAGAGGTGGGACGAATGTACAGCGTTCTATTATTACCACTACTACTGGCCCCCGAGGCGGGAAACACACCCGTCCTTTTACAAGAGGAAAGCACATGCCCTCCAAGAGATTTGTGGTGACAGGACATTTAGCATTTCTCTTTGATACAGGAGGAAGCTGTGTGTTACAAGTCAGAGTAAAATAAAATTAGAAAAAAAACAGATATAGATGTATGTGAGGTGCATATGTAGATGTGTCTCCTGTTGATATTTACTAGTGACTGATGTTGTGCAATATTTTTAGAGGCAAATTTACAATATAATAAATGTCATGCACAATGTAGTCTGAGACGTGCAGCAGTCTGACACGGTAGATCAGGGCTGGGCAATCCTGGTCCTCGAGGGCCACTATCCTGCAAGTTTTAGATGTGTCCCTCTTCCAACACACCTGATTCACATGATCCGGATCATTATCACACTTCTGCAGAGGTTGATGATTAGCTGATTATTTGAATCAGGTGTGTTGGAAGGAGGACACATCTAAAACATGCAGGATAGCCCCCCTCTCCTGTAGATCTTTTGGGAAAAGCTTCATTAGACCAGTCCAGTGCTGAAATGATGCTATGCTATCCTGTTTACGTGCATGGAAACAATCATCTGGGAAATATAACCTTTAAGTAAGAAGTTGGCTGTTTCCAGTTTGTGAGGTGTAGATGGAGTACTTCCCAAATGTCTCCGCATGCAGAACTAAGAATCTACAGTTGTGCTACTAAGCAGTGTGGTAGGATGAGCCATTAATGTGCTTTTCCACTGCATGGATTCAGCGCACCTCGACTCAGCTCTACTCAGTTTGGTTTAGATTTCAATTGGCAAAAAATACCTGGAGCGTTGTACCTGGTGCCACTTTTTTTTTTTAAGTACCTCCTCTCCTGTGGTTCCAAAAAAGGACCCAGCCACTTACTAGCAGGTACTGAAATGTGATTGTCAGAATCGTCACTGCATCGTCACTGTGCGGGACAAAAATATTTGTACCCACAAGCCGACAGTCTGCATAGTTATAGTCGAAACAACAAGTTTCTACAATGTAGGGAAAAACACATTATACACATATATTTTAAAAATGTCAGCAGAAAAAAAAAAGTGAGCTGGTCAGAGGAACAGCTGACCGAGGTTGTAGGTTGAAGGACCCAAACACAGACACCAGGCAGGAGCAGGTTTATCAAAAGTTGTATTGATCCTGGCAGAAGTATCCAAAACAGCAGGCAAAGGCAAAATCCTAAGGGCAGGCAGAGAATCCAAATACCAGGCAAGACGAAGACCATGAATACAAAAACATGACCATGAAACTAGACCATGAACTAACAGCTAGGACGTGAGCAAAAGCTATGAGCGAACTGGCACAGGACAAAGAGGCACATGAGTTTAAATACATGAGGTAACGAGACACAATGGGAAACAGGTGGAGAGGACAATCAGGGAGCAGGTGAGACGAGACAAATCAAGACAGGTGTGACAGGGCAGACAGGAAACAAGGCTTGGGCACAAACACACAAGGAACAAGATTATCAAAATAAAAGGGGAAACATGAAACAACATAAACTACTCTAACAGGACATGAAACACGGAAAGCTCGACAAAGACCAAAACAACCGTTGAAACCAGAAAAAGCAACAAGAGTAAACACAAAACTAAATACAAGAAATCAAAACCAACTAAAACACATGGAATCATGACATTTCTGGCCTGAAATAATCTTCAAACTGCTCTCTGTGACACCACAACAGCAGATTTCTGAAGATTACTTCATCAACTTTCACCTGAAGACCAGCTACACGGAGGCGGGACTGTCCTCTGTAATGGAAATGCTACCAAGGTGGGATGAGTTGAGGTGAAACGAGTCGAGGTGCACTGGTTTCATGCAGTGGAAAAGCACCATAAGTCTAACTCCCCTTGCTAACACGCTTACAGAGCCGATATGGTAAAGTTAAGGAGGGATAGCATGCTCACTATCTCAGTTCTGCATAATTAGCACCGACTGCAAAATACAGCTGTGGCTAACGAGTCTGCAACTGGTGAAAGTACCGGAAATTTTGACCTTATGATTGCACCAAGAAGTGAAGGGATCATTAAAGTCAGCAGCATTTATCTTCTCAGTTCAGTTTGGACCAACATAGTAGGCATCGTCTGGACTTTGCCATGAGCATGGCAAAGAAAAAAGAAAAAATCCTGCAATGTGGCATACACAGTATGAGGGAAAACAAAACAAAAAGATTCATGGTACTAGACTAAAACAATGTCTGCACAGCACTCTCCTCACCCCTCAACACTCTCACCCCCATAAAAGCCAGACTAAAGCGCATTATTCTGCGGCATAAAGTCGACACAGCGGAGGAACGGTTTTATGATCTCCCGTTCCACATGTGTTTGACTGTATGAAACCATTTGGCAGGTGAACAGTGCAGTCAGCGGGACTGGCCTGCTACTTTTATTCCACCAATTTCTTGCTTGTAAGAAAGAGATTTTTATGGTTGATCTCCCTTCTGTCATCAAAGTGGCGCTAACCATTGTATGGGCGGCCAGAGGAGAAGAGTTGAAAAGGCAACTTATGCACAGGCTTTACAACATCACGCTTTTTTTTTTTTTTTTTTTTTTTTTTTAGTACAAGAAGGGGAACAACAACCCCCATGGCCTTCATCTCTACATCTATCTCCTTCACTCTGATCTTTCCCTTTACATCCATCACCCAGCCTGAGATAACCTAATTCAGAGTAAGCCTCTCTAACAGCAGCTGGACAATGTTAATTTCTCACAACAAGGACACAGGGGGACGTCTCATCTACTATCATGCTGCAGTTGGGGGGGCAGGTGCTGTGTTGACCTCTGGTCAATATTGACTCTTTGCCCGTCAAAAAGGAAGCTGGCTAAAGTCCAAGGTCTCCCAAAAGCTTCGAGTGGCCCAGTTACCAAATT
Source organism: Pseudochromis fuscus (assembly GCA_900323345.1). Classification (NCBI taxonomy): domain Eukaryota; kingdom Metazoa; phylum Chordata; class Actinopteri; family Pseudochromidae; genus Pseudochromis; species Pseudochromis fuscus. Next base: position 208,486 of record OOFC01048596.1, read on the forward strand.
TTGCTGTTCACATTTAACATGTGGAGCACAGCAAAACATATTATTATGAATGACTGCATGTCACACCACACATGCATTTGTGTTTCAGTCACTTCAAAGAACATTATATTGACCTACAATAAAGTCTTGGAGACTCCCTCCAACCCTCACCACCACTCTCACCAGACTCACCCTGAACATTAAACCATGATCCAACATCAAGCCCACCAAACTATCTTCGTATAAAAGCTCAATGATTTATGTTGACTTGTGTTTTATTCCCCACAACATGATGTGGACGCAGATTTATGTCCCCACCACACAAGTAATACACACACGCACAACATTAAAGAAAGTTTTCAAATACAAAACCAGGTGTTACACGTCTATCCTAAGATCATCCAAAGACTTTAACTTTCAAGGAGTGATGCTGTGAAAATGTATATTGTTGAAAAATCTACAGTTCAGAACATAAAGGGAGATATTTTGGCATTAAAAAAAAGCTACAACAGTAACTATCTTTATCCTTCCTTGGGAGTCTGAATACCTTTTTGTCTGCAGATATTGCCTTGCAGCTCCCTAATTCACATCAGAAAAAAGTCAAATTCCCATTGATGCACTGACCCAGACCATCCTAGCCAGCCGCAGCCGTGAGAACCACATTTACAGTCTCTGCAGTCCCTGGACCTTTTGGCTGAATCTTTTATTGGGATCTGGTCTGAAATGCAGACACACACACACACACACACACACACAGAAGCACTCACACAGAGAAGAAGCAGCATCCCTGGAGATGTGCCATTCTCTGTCTGTAGTTTTAGAGGGCAATTCTCAGGCACAGCAGTGGTCCTCTACAGTGAAAATATAAACAGCAAACTAGCAACGACGGGCCTGGAGCACATTAGAATTAAAAACACCAAAAAGATGAAAAGTAAAAATGTGATCATGGTCGTTTTTAAGGCATTTCTTTTGTTAAAACAATGAAAAGGCAGCAAAATTGAAAGAATATGACTCAATATATTATTTGTCCTTTTACAGTGATCATTAAGACCCACCACACAAGCTGTTTCTTTCTACTACAAAGCTGTCACACTCCATTTCCAGGGATTGCTGACTTCATAATGAATATGTGTGTTTGTGAGTTTAACACTGAGAGGATTATGTGTGTATTCATAAAGTCCTTTGTTTCCGTGTCCAGGCTGCTCAGAGTGCTAGTACAACACTTGGGGTCTTAGGGTGGAGCCGCTTCACTTCAGCTTACTTAATGTCATTACTACAGTAATGCTTCCTTTATGCTCATGCAGCAGAGGAGGACCACCAGGGCAACACTTGACACTCAGCCAACATTCTTCACAGAATACAACACAGTCTCTGGGATATAATAAGAATTTGTTCACTCAGCAAAATCAGCCCAAAAAATATAATAATAATGACTTTTATGTAGGACGACATCACACAAAAAGTAGAAATAAAAATTAAACACCAACAGAACAAACACTACATATTAGATTAATACTGACAGTGTTTCCAGTGTAAAGTTAGGTTGCAACCCATATTTGGCCATTTATACTTCCTCATTTCACCCTCTGTCTGAAACTGGCTTTTTTGACCCCCCACCTCCTTCTGATTGGTCGACATCACAGAGAGACAGAGGGACAGGAGACGTAAGCCAACTCTCTAACAGATGACTGTAAACATACAAAGTAACTGAACTTTGTTGGCTGGAAACTATTAACTGGAGTATGTGTGGGAAATGCTCAAAATTCAATGTAATACAGACATTAACGAAGCTAGGAAAATGTTTGCGACTGCGATACATGAAACAAATGAATCTAATCGAATTGGAGAAGTCTTGTTTACGAACAGTTACAGAAAAAGCCGACATTCGTACGTCAGACCTTGAGCCTTACAAACAGAGCTGTGCAGCAGAGTTTTCAGCAGGCTGCAGGCTGAGCTCGTTTCTCACAGAGATTACTGGGACCTTGCTTTACCTCATGATTTGAAACTTTGGCCACATTGTAAAACTGTATGAACAACAGAAAACATGGAAAAGCAGAATAGATCCTTTAAATTTGCTGAATACTGCAATTTGCACACAGTCATTTAACTTTTTTATTGAGCCAACAGCTAATTTTCAAAGAATATTGCTGTATATTTGAACTCCTGAAAACCAATGAAAAGATGCCACTTACTGTTAAGGACCAATAAATTTTCTCTGAACTTCATGTGTCAGCCATTAAAGTTGCTCAAACAGTACACAACATGCTAAATAAGAAGGTGAAATATGACCAAAACATTGTTCTGGCATATTGTTGGCATGAATGTCTTTCTTCCAGTTTTCCTGGCTTATAGACCAAACATGATGCTGCATTCACAAGCCTGAAATTTCCACTCATTAGTTATTCATTAGCTGATTTAGGCAGGAGTACAATCTATGTGGAATTAGTTAAAGGTAATGATGCATGACAGACTGGAGGAAGAAACTTCTGTGCACTGACTTGCCAACTTAGTCAGTGGGTTTCTAAGTCAACTTAAGTCAAATACAAGTCAATGGTGTGACCGCAGCACACAGGCTGAATGCACTGACTCCAGTTCTGTATGAAAGACAGCCTCACAGAAGCGTACTGAAAGAACTAATTGATGACAGTCATGATGTGTCAAAGAAAAGGACAGAGTCTCACAATGAAAGAATTGTAGTTTCATCTAGATTTACTGGCTGGCTTTCATCTGATTTTTCCTCCTTTCATCCCTATTTTCCCTCTCAATCTTTCCTATAGCTCAGTGTCTGACTGGCATCTAACATCTCACCAAATATGACAGCACATGAAGCATTTTGGTTTCACTCATGCAATTCCACTTAGTCTTGGTGTTAATTCACTTTGAGTTGAAATCCAGAAAGGGTCACTGACCTCACTCTTTTGCTCCCTCTGGGCTTTGACATGAACCCTGACACTCTGTTTGTCTTACCAGGGGTCCCACAATGAGCCAAATTTCTTTGGTTCGCCATTTCTTCTAGAAACTAAAATTTAAAAAAAAGTCCAAAAGACATCTTTCAAAAGAGCTGACCCCGAAATCCTTTTGACTGATACAAACACACAAACTAATTTGGGTTTGACTCATTAACCCCCTCCATCTCATCTCAACCCTGCTGCAACCTGACTCCGTGCATGTTCAGACTCACCATCCCCATGCATGTGGACAGTGCCACGGAGGAGTTGACCCTCGACCTCAGCGACCCCTGGTAAAAGCACAGGTCGTCTTGGTAGTAGGCCCTCAGGCTCTTGGTGCCGTTCTTTCCCAGGACCTGGATGGTGAAGCCAGGTGCGATCAGGCTCTCCGAGGCCTCCCTCAGCTCCATGTGGAAGTCCTGCCCCAAGCCACTCAGCCGGAAGTGGACCGTTTCACCGCTGCTGTCAGTGTCGGATGAGTCTGCATGCGAGGTCAGGGATCTGCGCCGCCTCCTGCGCTGATGGTGGGCGATTTCATGAGAGATGTAAACACCTTGGTGGTTGATCTCATATGGAGACACGATCTCGTATTCTGGGTAAAGGGATGACGTGGATGGAAAAGGAGGGAGAAACAGAAGATTTGGAGATTATTTGTTTTTTGCAAGAATGACCTGAAATGCAATCAAACTGAAAGCAAACAGTCAAAATCTACTCTTTTGACATGGCTGTATTAAATCAATAGCGATGTGGGAGATTGCTAAGAGGAAACAATGATGCTTGACATCAATGACGATATTTCGTAAATGCAATTTGGCAAAAATAAAGCACATTGTCCTTGTGATCAGCCTGTACTAATTTCATGTGTCAGCATCATTTACCGCAATACACTGCATGTTGTGTCAGCCACTTTGGTTGTAACATGGGACTGAATAAAAAACTACAACCTTTTCCTTGCTTTTGTAAGTTCTCCTTGACCTGCCTCATATACTTTTGCTGGCAGGGTCAAAAAAGAGTTACAAGAAAAGGAAGGGTTCGAGACAATTCCAACACAGGCCTTTCAGTGGAGAGTGAATCATGTTTGACCTGGTGTTTTACTACAGTTTTTTACTACAGCTCAAGCTGGATAACTGCAGGTCATAAAGGGAGTTGGTGGCAGGTCACAGTCCTGGCCTCTTAGTCCGGTTAAATGTCTAATAGCACCGTGGTCACAGAAACTAATGGGCCTTCCTCAAAAGGTCAAATCAGAAGTGGCTCACTCCTTAACCCTTTATAGGGCACTCAGTCGAACACTTGGAAATTTTAAATTTCAACCCTGAAGGAAATTACAAACTTTTTAAAATTTTGTACCTTAATTAAAACCTTTTCATTTTGTTATTATGTAGGTATTACATTATTCTTGTTGTTATGTTGAAAACCAGGGTCAAGGAAGTTACCACATATGGTTACTTGCTGGTGTAGGGTCAAAATTTTTCTAAAAATTGTGGTTCTACTGCATCACAAAGGGGTGTGAAGAGGCCATGTTTGTAGTCCACTGAAGTTATTAAATATGGTAACTTGCCCAATGAAGGGTTAACTCCTTGAAATTGCATTTCCAGGGGAGGTCATGACAACGGTCACTGCTTCTGCTCATCTAATGCAGGGATCCCCAATGCTCGTCCTCCAGGGCCACTATCCTGCATGTTTTAGATGTGTCCCTCTTCCAACACACCTGATTCAAATGATCAGGCTTCTGCAGAGCTTGATGATGAGCTTATCATTTGAATCAGGTGTGTTGGAAGAGGGAAACATCTAAAACATGCAGGATAGCGGCCATCAAGAGAGGATTGGGGACCCCTGATCTAATGAGTAAGATTGGCCATGCACTACTAAAGGAGGGCATCCTGTATAAAGAATGAAATTAATCAGTTCTATAAAAAATGTGGATACACTGCAGGACTTTAGAGATCAGACCTGATGCAGGCACATAAATGTTGCAAAAAATGTTAAAATGTGCATTATCACCTCTGCAATGAAGGTTATGTTTTACCCTGTATTTATCTGTCCCTTTCGCCTTTTGTTAGCAACATTACAGAAAAACTACACAACAGATGCTGATATACAGGGTATTACCCAAGAAACAAGATTTGGGGTAACAGCAGAGGATGGATAAAAATCCTGAAAATTTCCTATCTGTACCCTGTTTTGATGTTGTTGGCAGAGGTTTGTGCTCTCTGAGTGCTTTCTAGTTTCTTCTACATCGTACAGTCACATATGTCATTGGTGGTGAGATCTTAGCGAGACAAGGTGTCCGCTACTGTAAATCATCACACATGTCTGAAACCCTGTCCCTTTGGAAAGTGATATGACGTCACTTTTTCAGGTTAAAGTGCACAGAAATAACAGCAACCTCAGACATACAGTCAACAAGAGCCCGTCTCAGTTACTGTACAGTATGACCTGCTTTAGCAAGCCTTAATAATGAGTAAATATAGCACAGAGACAGACATGTTTTGGCAGTGGGAAAAACATGCAGGGTGGCAGACGGTGTGTCATCACTGGCAGTGTGAATGCCTGAGGTTTAAACTTGGTCATTTGGTGCATCTTCAGGCTGACTTAAAGCCCCGACACACGACATGACACATGCTCATCGGCAGATGCATTTTTTAAAGCACCTTGCTTTCCTGCATGTGTTTTAACTTGGGTAGTCTCAGCAGGGAGGAAAACCCAAAACCCTTGAAGCGTTACCAGCATGATCTATAGGAGAGCCACAGGGCTGCAGAGAGCAAACACATACCTAAGGTCTCAAGCATTTTCTGTGCAGACACCAAAGCACTTAAGCAAAACCAGAAAAAGATCCTCTCTATCTTTGCCACTTTGTCCACCTCCCCCCCAACACACACACACACTTACACCGGGTTCACAGTGTTTGTCCCACCCTAACTCAAAAAACAGCTGCAGTGACCCATGTCTGACGGTGTACAAACAAAGAGTCTGCGGGAACGAAGGACACACACACACACACACACACACACACACACACACACACACACACACACACACACGAGTCTTCTCTGCTGAACTGAGATCCTGCAGTTGTTAGTTTGTTGGTTTAGTGGCTCCTGAGTGCCATTAGCACTGATAGGGGCTTTGACCAGTCGGTACTTTGGCTTAAAGTTAACAAAACATTGAACATAATGAATTCTATCCTCAGCCATGCTAATGCAACCACATGCATGTTAAGCACAACAACATGAACCAGTGGTTGTTTGAAGCGCTGGCTGTGAAATGATCTGAAACAGAAGTGAGGGCTTCCCCGATCCTCTCTGTTTCAGATCATCTCCACATGCGTCCGGGGGGGTTAGAGAAGAGTTTTGATGTTGGTTTTTGTTCATTTATGTTTGCCTTTCATGGTAACAACAACAACAACAACAAAAAGACCCAGAGTTGAACGCACTGACAAAGAAGTTGCTGACTCGGCACGCCACATGAGGTCCGCAAAACAAAGAACAGATGAAAGTCTTGCACTAATAAATTACTTCAGTGCATCTTCATTACAGGCTCTGGTCACTCCACACTTGGTTTTAGTTATCAAAGTGCACTAGTGTCATTCTGCTAATTCAGCAATAAGATAAATGTCATAAACTACATTGACATTTTCTATTAACTGATTATCATTCAAGAACTTTATAGATCAACAATCCCTTTAGATTTACGAGTGAAATTAATTTTGTTCAATTATTGTTTCCCTATTTTGCTGTGGATCCACTTGGAGATCCACTGCTGCACAGACACTGGTGGCTCTGTGTCAGGGTGCACGTCGCCCCCCAGCGGTGAAGAGAGGTAACACAGGAGCGCAGGTGAGCGCTTTTCGATGCTGTTGGAGATGGAGTGGATCGCTTCACTTTTGATCTGTGCCATAAAAGCGTGCCATAAATCAGCAAATCATAATAATGCACTCCACTGCACCGCACTGAACAAATGCAAACGGAATGCGCCACACATTGTCTTCAACACTTAACATACCTGTGTGTTGAGGTAAATTGAGAGATCGCAGCAAAACCGACGCGCTTTGGTGATATCCAGAGCTGTCAGCACCATCATTCAAAAGTAGGCTCTGTAAGGAAGGAAGGAAGCGTAAATGTGACTTGGTTTGTTTATCCAGCGAGTTATCACGGAAAAAATGATCCTTTCTCGGCACTTTGTCATTTGAAAGTGTTGACAGCTTTATGAGCTTCTGCGTGCATGTGCCTACAGCGGAGATATCACAACAGACTTACTGTGCTCAGCGTGGAAAGAGACACAAAGAGGTGGAAAAAGAGCGTCCACTTTCTCCACTGTGCGCAAGAAAAGCGCAACAAAGCCATGTCCGTGGATCACCTTTGACGCAAAAAAAAAGATGCAGCTTAAAAAATGATACAGCCACTTTCCAGCAGGAGCTTAAATAAACCCGGTCCAGCAGCAGCAGCAGCAGCAGCAGCAACAGCAGCTCTGCATGTGCTGTGTGAAGCATCAACGACTTTTAGATGCAGACTCCTTCAGTTTGGCCACTTTGGTCTCCATTCATTTCCAGGCGCAGTATCCAGACGCGGCAAATTGCTTGAACTCGAGTCCTCTCTCCCGGCTAGTCATTTTGCTTTTTTCTTTTTTCTCCCCCACTCAAACGCTTGAATCCAAGTAATCTCCCTCTCCCTCTCTCTCTCTCTTCACCCAGTGACCCCCGCGGACCATTTTGACTCCCAGTGAAATCATGTGATTGTCTTAAATAGGCTGCGTCTCTTCTTGGCAATCGAAGACCTCTATGAAAGTCGCACTGGGTGCGAGTGCGTTTCCTCAAGGGAGCCTGTCAAGAGAGCACTAAACACAAGCCTGTGTGAGTGTGTGTGAGTGTTTGGAGGAGTGGGTGTAGGGGGGTGGTGGTTATGTAGGCTTCAGCCTGTAGCCAATCACAATTAACACCTGTGTTGAGAGATGGGGTTTGTGTTTCTGAGCTCGCGGGAAAATGTATGTCAGGGAAACAGGGTCAGGGCGATAACAAAAAAAATCCATGCACTGTATAGACCCATTTACAGGCTACGTCATCAAGAAGCTGCGTGCGCATTTTGGCAACGGAAGTGTTATGTCCCATTGTTTACCTGGTATTGTCTGCACCTCTCTGGGAAGAACCACGTGGAAATTTAGCCCATCAAAATGTCTGGTTGTTGTGTTTTTTATCTTGTGCAGAGACTCCTTAGTGAGTGTGGAAGCTAGCTGTTAGCATTAGCGGCGTTAGCTGCGGTTTTGGTACATGCCATCAGCCTGTTATAATTTTTATATTGGACACTGGCAGTTTAGTTTGTTATGTTATATTAAGGAGGCTTGACAACCCTGCTTCATCGTACATAACGTTTTTATCTCGTCAACACCACAACAACTGTTACCATGACAACCCGTTTATACCCGTCATTAACTACGGTACCGGCAAGTGCAAAAGCCTAATCCATCACAGTTAAGTTATCTGAGCAGTTCATGTTCATTTCTGTTAAGGCAAAGAAAGTGAAATCAGCACACAATAATACTTACCCTGCCATACAGGTGCAGTTTGCAGTGTGTATATAGTCCTCCACTTGTTGTTAATGCACCAGAATAGCTTGACAAGCCTTTGCTAGCCGCCATACTTCCGTTGCCACAATGCGCGCGCATACTTCTTTGTTTACTAACAGTAAATGGGTCTATATGCACTGTGAGGGAAATAAATTAAAATATTAGTTGCATTTTTTTCATACCAGGTTGATGCTTTTCAGAGTATGTTTATTTGAATTCAGTCGTCTGGCTCCCGTAACCCCAAACGTGATCCAGAGCTTACACCCTGGAGCAGGTAATCAGTAATTTGTGATGGTTTTACAGACTGAAATTTAACCTGTGACCCTTCTTTAATCCACTCGTCATCCTCCCATCTCTCCCGTATTCCGCAGCTGCACTGATAGGCACCGTGCCAACATTGCTTAACTCCCCTACAATCATTCATAGAAAATGCTTTAAGGAGGGCTGGAGCCAAAAAGGATCGGGGAGCGCTTGTTTCGTATATTCTGGAGCATTTCATCCTCCCGAAAAGAAAACCAGATGAGATGTCTGCCGTGCAGCAGGAGGAATAAATGTGTGACGGTTTAACGGAGTGATCTTCTTGGCACTGAGTCAGTATATCAGCATCAGGGTGAAGGGAATCAGGTGATTGTATGTGAGATGGTCTGTGAAGCTCCACCTCAGTACAAAGACTGAAATGTATTTTTGCATATTGGTTGAAATATTCAGACAATGAGGTTTTCTTAAAATAAAAGCTATTAATTATGACCTCTGCCAAGAAAGTGCCTCAGTTTGTCTGTCTGTGAAAAATTTAAGAACAGATCGAGATTTATTTAGGAGAAATAACCCAAGTAACAAATAATACCATTTTGGGCAAGATCAGAAGCAGGGATCCTGTCCAAAGATCTTATAATCCCAGAAATCCCTATTTCTAAAAATGGGTGAATATCTAAAAAATGTGAAACCTTGTCACATCTTAATGGATTTTGTTGAAAATCAACACCCACATGCAGGATGTTAATGTCTACGATCTGAGACACCCTGGTGCAGATCAGATTTCATTATTGGACAGAGTGGATAAAAAAATCAGATCATCACATGTACATGGATTATGCCTTGGCAGAGGCTTGTGCTCTCTTAGTGGTTTTTATTTATTATAATTATTATAATCATTGTACATCTGGTCATAAGAACAGAAACAGACATCTGTAAATGTCCACGTTTGGTGTTCAGTTGTCCAACATGGTAAATGTTTTGTATGGGATATGGAAACAATCACCCAGAATAATGTTTCAGCTTTTCAAAAGGACTGACAGCAGAGGACCTCTGTGACAAATTACTTTGTGCAACAAAATGCTTAAAGGAACAGAAACTAACCCAAAAGTGGGACAGTCCTACAGCTCTCTGTGACTCTCTGTCTTTTCCTACTGGAATCTGAAGGGTTTGATGCATCTTCCAGATGCTCTGTCATGTTAGATCAGGGATATTATCACACAGGAAGGATTCATTTGCATTAAATGACAAGAAAGGAGTAAATAAGACAATATGGTGATATCAAGGCCCGATTACCAACTTTTCCCCAAATACAACTCCTCACAGTTAAGAAGTAAATGCAAGAACACTGTCATCCTGAGAGCAATATGCTCGGAGTCTAAAATAAAACTGATCCATATATATCCTTACTTCCAGATTTCTGCCTAAGTTTGCCAATCCTGGATTTAATCAGTGATAAAATGCCATCATGGATTCAACTCTTACCATATGTTTGGAGGCTCCGAAAATTTTTGCTTTACAGTGTCAGCAGCAGCTGACAGTGTAAAGACCCCCTCCTCCTCCCACACTCACACACACACTCCCCACACCGAGACACATCTGTGCGCACACTGCAGTACAGTACTCACTCCGCATCTGTGTGACCCGTATCACGTGAATATATGGGGAAAATATGCTGCTCACATATTTCTGTGTGAGCTAATTCTTTGTATTTGTTCAGCCAATGCAAATGTTTACAGCTGATTGGAAAGCTGCCAAACGGCTGAACTTTGAAGTGGTCGGCTGGTGTGTTGTGTTGGGACGTACAGCAGGAGGCCTCTTTGTAGGAAGTTTGTGGAGAGAGCAAACCACAAAGTGAAAGAAAAGAGAAGGAGTTGTATTGTTTGAAGGAGTTGAACATTAAGAGACCTCCTGCAGACTGAACTGAGCTTGCGGCCGTGAATGTTTTGACCTCTGAACCTCTGAGCTCCTGTATGCCTCTCAGTCTGCCTGCCTGTCTGAATGCCTGCTCCTCTGGCTGCGTGTCTCTCTATCAGCTCGGCTGTTTGCCTGACAGTCTGTCTTCAATATCATCTGGGGAGGGCAGAGAGTATAAAGGCAGCACATGTATTTAAAGACACAACTCAGCTTCACAGGCGTGTGAAACAAATTGTTGACTTTAAAAAAAAAAAAGATTGAAGAAGCAACCACTGAAACAGATAGGTGGTAGGATACGGTGATACAATTAACCAAAAGACACATAAATACACACTTATTTCACACTTTTAAATCCCAATATATGTTTGACCCTCCTTCACAAGTGACACTTACAAAGCTCAAGGTAAAACTACAGGTTGTAAATGAAAATATAGCAATGAACAGGTCTTTTTACAGTAATTAACTCTGAACAGATGAATCAAAGATGGTGAGTTGTAGATGTGTTTAGTGCAGAACAAAGACAATGTCCAGAGGAGACCAACTGCGAAGTACAGTGATGGATTTTTTTTTTGCTTAACTTAGACTGGGCAGTTTTACAGTAATTGATTCAACAATGAATTATATTTGATATCTTAATAGTGTCTGAAGAATGCGAGCACATCTTTTCAAAAGTTGATGCTGCTCTAGAAATAGACCTTTCTTCAGGATTGCAAACCTAAAAAAGACAAAGTAATGTCCCAGTGATCAAAGATGTTAATTCAAAGCATTTCCTCATTAAGTGCATTAAAAGAAAACAATTCTCTGGTTATGCTTTTGCAGTAAGTTGAATATGAAAGTAATTTCTGGGAGACTGCTTTTGCTGCCTTAGTGACTCCTGGTAGCTCACAATCTCATTGAACTGGCTCTGGCTGTCATCAGTGCAACAGGTGTGAGTGTGCATGAGAGTGTGTGCTTGTGGTGTATACGTGTGTTTATGTGCATGCTCTCTTACACACACGTATGTCTGTGTCTGCATGTGTGAGTTTGTTCACGTATGCATGCATAGTTATATGTTTTTGGTCTTTGGTGCATGTGTGTGTGTGTGCAGTAAGCTGACAGCAGCTGTAAAATTCCTCTCTGAGCATCACAGAGGGGAGGCTGATGGGAGCTGACACAGAGCAAGAGTGAAGGGAGGTGGGGAAGGAAGATGAAGGTGAGAGCGGAGCGAGGGGAGAAGGTGGTTGCCAGCTACCTTCATGATTGAAGGTTTAGTCGAGCTTTGCAAAAACTCTGCACTGCTGTCGAAGAATGCTGATGCCTTTTACTGCTATTGTCTCGACCTTATCTAGTGTATCCTGTACACCTTGGATGCATCAGCTCCGAGTGAAACACTGTTTCTCCTAAATATTTGCAGATGGTGCTGAAGTCTGGTCATGGATTCATTGCTGGACCTGTTCCCAGTAATTCATGGATCTTTTGTTTTATATTTTACAAGACAAATACATATTTTATTTTCAAGCCACACCTTGAAGAGAAGCAAATAAAGGAGGAATGTTGAGAAATCTAAATTAAAGGACAGAAAACTGTGGCGTGCACCTGTGGAGTGAACGTGTTTTCAGAATAGTATTAGACTGCAGATTTAAATTGTATTTAAATTATATTACATCCCAGAGATTACTCTCAGACACTCTCAGTTGTTTCAGTGCTTAGTATAACAAGCAGCTGATTAATCAGTAGCAGTGAGAAAGAGCAATGAACCCATAGACTGTATACAAATGGACAAAGCTAACATGACGTCACTGGTTTGTGGTGTCGTTTTATAGCCTGGAGTTTGGTATCTGGACGTTGCCATGTTGGCTGTTTAGAGCCAGAAGTGACCATATTTGGAAATGAAGGGAGGAGTGAGGAGGCGGGTCTGACCCTTCAACCCGAGGACACTGCCCAATGAGACACTCTACCCCTTAATCTACCCCTAAATATTCCTAATATCTACTCAAGTAGATACTTGAGTATTACATAAATGAAAAAGATGAATTTTGTTTTTTTGGAGTCAGTGTTGCACTTTTTTTGCACTTTTTTGCCTTTTGCATCGGCCTCCTCATTGACCTGGGTGCTTTGTCCATTTCTACACAGTCTATTGGCACATTTACATGGGTACCTACTCGCTTTGCTTTGGTTTAGGTGCATTTACACTGGCAAAAAAGTACCTGGAACTTGGTACCTGGTACAACTTTTCATACCTCCTCTCCTGCGGTTCCAAAAAAAAGTACCCGGTCAGGTCGGAGCAGGTACTAAAATCTTATTGGTTGGAATCGTCACTGCGTTGTTGCGTCATCACTGCGCGGCACGGAAGCATCTGTCCTCGCAAACAAGCCATTTTTAAATCTTTGGCAAACTGTGCAGAGGTGTTTGAAATAACAACAAGAAGAGAAATGGCATCTGTTAGAAATCCTGAGGTGCAAACCTTTCTGTCATTAGTCGCCGATGAGAAAATTCAGCAGGAGCTTGACGGCGTGGTCAGAAACGAAAGAATTGCATAAAAGATGACGTCACGAATGACTTCCAGCTACACGGAGGAGGGACTATCCTCGGCAATGTAAATGCAACTGAGGGGGG
>OOFC01048596.1:226496-247110 GCA_900323345.1 Pseudochromis fuscus
CGGATTCATAAAAATCCTAACGATACCCATACCTACTAATAGGAAGAATTAACTATAGCTAATGACATCAGAACACTAATGACTGAGTGTTTCATGATTGAGTCAGAGTTTTTTGGAGCCAGCATCTAGTGGCCATCGGGAGTACTGCACATTTTTGCACTTACATATTGGCCTCATTTTTTTAGATCCGGTTTCTACCCATTTCTATACACACTATACTTTAGACTCATCTATTGAAAATATGAGTTTTCCCATAGATTAAGAAATGATAGAGAATAGAATAGAAGATACTTTATTGATACTTTATAGTTTAAGATACTTTATAGGGCTGTTTAACTTATAATTTCATCTCCACACTGACAGAAAACATGAGAGTAGTGAAAGGGAAAAATACTGCACTGGCTCCTCCCTATTGGCTGATGAGCCCTTAAGGTACTTTGATAAGTTCTCCTGGACCATGTCAGTGTGTTAATGCACCTGAAAACAGAATACTCCAGTTTTATATATATTCAGATTTTAAAAAATAATAAATGCTCACATTTAAATATTAAGAGGAAGGAAGTACTCACTCAGTGTCTCGCAAAGGCATCACTCATCCGACACTCACACACTCACACATAGAGCGACAACAACAACACTCTCCATGCAACGGACAATCATCACAGGTCACCACCTCCGTCAGCATGAGTCCCCGTCAGTGACAGAGTAGGTGACCGCCCGTGGCAGGAGCAAAGCTCTATTTTGGTTGTGAAGTTCAAAGGTCCTAAGATGCAAGTTGACAGGCGCTGTCATGGCAGCCTGAGTGACTATGTCAGTGAACCTGAAAATATCTGTTTGGAAGCATCAAACACTAGGAGAAACCCCATGGTTGTAAAGCTGTGGCTGAAGAATCAAAGCAACTGAAAACATTTCCTCCAGTGGTGAGATTAAAGGGTGGAGTGACTTGAACCATTTGCTCTTCACACGGTATTGTTTTTTGGGGCAAATTCGAAATTGGCCGTTCTGAATTGATTTACATGGAGATCACAGCTTTCAAGCTTGTTTTTTTTTTCTTTCCAAATTCATTTGGTTTCACATCATGACACTGCATGTCTTTCTCTCCCCTCATTTACGATGAAGTACCTAACTGCCAAACCTCATAAATACTTAAAAATATTTGTTTTGGTATTTTCCACAAACTATAATCACATGCTAAGTCCCGTTTTGGAATGTTTCATGAGTCCTTGATTTGCCCGGTATGACAATGAGCAATAAAACCATCACCCATAAATTCTCGATGAATATAATTCTTCTGTCACGATTATGACTTTAAAAAAAAAGGGCCTCCTTTGGAATGTGCCGTGCCCTCTGACCCCATAGTGCAGGGAGTTTACATATCCATGTCTCCACTAGTAAAAACCACATTCCTACCTTCGATCTGGGTCAAAGATAAAAGATGTCAGAGATCTGATGTTGGCAAGCGAGACAGATTTGACATTCTGAGACAAGTTCCTTTTTTTTCCAGAACACAAAGACAAGAAAAAAAAACCTGTATAATAAAATATAACCACACGTTATGACATACAGATGTCAAGTAATTTACTGCACAAACTTTTCATCCGTGCTTCCTTGAACTTCTCTTTTCTAAATAATGGAGCCTTTTGTTAATTTACAGTTTCTGCTTGGAGCACTTAAAAACACAAAATGATGTTTGCTGCTCTTGTTGCTTTGCTCTGTAGGCATGAAATGGGAAGTGCCCTGCCTTAACCTTTAACCTTAAACTTGCAAAAATGCTACAGGCCTCTCCCTGCTGTTATTAGACAGCCTCACTGATCAGTGCTGTCAGTCACTCAGTGTTGCTAAAGATATTATCTAATAGAAATCTGAAATCCTGTCCTCCTTTTAGGAGAAGTTTTAGATTTATCCTCTGCGACACAGTTTGTACAGAGGGTGATTACAGACTGTCTGGATTTATCTGATTATAATCAGGATCTGACACAGTTGCAGCTGCTTGTAAAATTTAAGAACCTCACCTTCTTTACACATGCTTGCCTGCATTAAATAACAACAGCTTCCACTTATTTAATATATAGGAGCAGATCCTAATGAGCAGTGAGGATGTTACATGTTCTGGTGAGAGGAAAACACTCATCATCATTTTCAGCCACACTACACATCTGATTTATTGCAATAATTATCATTTCCACCGATTAGTAATACTGTAGAATAACACAATATTTCCTCAGTTTACCTAACATAACAAAAGCAGCGAAAAGGGATATTTTATCTTAAAAGTAAACATAATGCTGATCATCAGTGCACCTTTTATAAATCGCTCCACTTACATTGAAACTTATACAATAAATAATGTTTTACCAGGAAAACTGACATTTATTTTTCTTGACCAATGGCCTGTGAATGTTGTACATCACGTCACCTCATTTATGGAAACAGGAGGAGACAATAAACAGAGGTGTCAGTCACTACTGACAGCTGTGGAAATACACCCAGACTGTGAAAATCTGAAATAGATGGTGTGGGATATAAAACCTGCTTATTATGATAGAAACATATTAAACTAATTATGAGAAACAATGATTGTACTGTATGTGCTCCAGTTCCATTTATGATTGTGTTTCATATGCTCTGAATTTATATTGAGCAGTTTAATTACTCTCATGAAGTAATATTCATGATCATCTAAAACAGACATGGTTATATCTGCAAATCTCTGCACATCTCATCTCATCTCATCTCATCTCATCTCATCTCATCTCTCAGCTTCTCTTGCCTACCTGAATTTGTATAACACTTTGTGTTCACTAAGTATTTATATATTGAAGATCTGAGTATTATTACAATTAATACAAAACCAATGAGAATAAATCAAAGCAAAAATGTTCCTTGGAATTTTTTTTCAGATGTGTAATGATTATATATGTAACACATGCTTTCAATGACTTGATCTGCCTTCTTTCTTACCTCAGGCTTAATGTAGTCTATCAGCTGTGACATTCTGTTTCAGCTCTTTTTCAACAAGGTTTTTTTTTTTTTCTTCATTTATTTTGAAAGCAGGTTTCTGCAAAAGAATGAATAAGAATAACTGAGATGTGCAGCATGCAGCAGCTGAACATGTTACAACAACTTTGGCATTCAAGATTAAGAAGGTCAAACAACTACAACCTCAGAACCACCACAGCACACACTTCTTTAGTGTAATATAATTTCTGTTAAAGCAAGATTTTGGAACGTGGTGTGTAAGTTAACCACGAAACTACTGTAGTAGCATACTGATTAAAAGCCCTCTCATAGCGGTATTTAATCAGTTTTGGGAAATCACGAAGTCAAGAAAACAAGTGTGCTAGCTGACAAAAACTAGTTAAGATCAGACCTCATGTATTTCGACTGAAACAGAGAGAATACTAGCAAAAATACCTTGCAATGTGAATTCCCCTTAATTCAGAATATGTACACTGTCCATTATATCTTCCATTAAGTTTAAACTAATAAGATTGATGTGAAATACATCTGTTATAGGCTGGAATTATAACTTGTCAAAATGATAACGTAGACATCTACTCACTGTATAAGGAGGGAAAGTTAGGACAATGAGAAAAATTAAAATGTGATTTTACTCTCTGGGTTAGGGATATATATTTTTTTCAAATATAGTTGGAAAGTGATCAAAAACAATTTATTTGTTTTTGCATGTGTTTGGCATTAAAAGTTAAATATCCACATGAAGTAAAAAGTGAACGTCCATAGTGAATGACCACCCCCCTGTATCTGCATGAAATGGTTTGGTCCTCCCGTAGCGCACTTACCGAAGGTGCTGAATCGCAGTCTGTAGTTGCGCCTGAGTGCTACAATGCTTCCTAATAGTAAAGTAAAATCCAGCTTTCAAAAAACGAAAGAGAAAAGAGAGAGAAGAGAGGCAAAAGAAGAGGTTTCAATATGTGACCCAGTGTTTCTCCAAGAAAGGTGGTTCGCCTCTCCTAGTTTACAGTCGGTGAGTGGTAGGAATTAACCTGTTAGCTTAATGTCCATAGTGAAATAAGCTAGCTACAGACTAGTGTTAGCCCACATCTCACTCGTTTTTAACCAACATTTATCCAGTGCAAGTAAATGTTTAGCAAGACATCATATTAAATCATTTGTCCCTGCTTCTTTTAGTAAAGGTAACAACCGAGGAGTCAGCAGCAGCCCTGTCTTCCCATAACTTTACCCTGTCTCCCAGTGGAGAAGGTGAGCAACACTGTTCAATCACATGTCAGTTAGCATCATTGCAGGGAGTCTGTGGGAATCTCTCTCTCTCTCTTGCTCTTTTTATCATTTAAAAAAAAACAAAACATTTTTTTGATGGCAGAAATTCACACTAATTGTTTCAGTTCAAAAATATGCTGTTTTCATTACTTTGAGGTTATCTTAATTTATTTTGATTAAAAAGTGAATGTATATTTAAGTTATTGTTCAGTTTCACTAGTAATAATAATAATAATAATAATAATAATAATAGAATTTTCTATTTTGGAATTTTACAATAAGAATTACATCGAGACTGTATAAGATAGCCTTTAGCACATTTTTCCTTGCATCAAATAGTGAATTACATACTGTATGCAGACTGTAGCATGTACAACTCACTAGCAGTAAATATTGCACTACTAGTAGTTAACTTTAAGAAGCAAGGCAGTTACAAGCCTTCAGAGTTGGAGTTATGGAAAGCTTTTAATGGGTCAGTTAGGTCCAAGAGATGCGGTGACAACAGCTGCCCGGCAGGGGGGCCCAATGTGATTTTTTTTTCATAAGGCCCAGAATTCCTGGCGGTGCCCCTGTTCACACTACAGCAACTACGCTGGCAGTTAGTGAGAAATACAAGGGATTTATTGTTATAGAGCATGATGATTTATTTTGCCATTGACTGCGATGTTCAGATGCTTTGCTGGGCCAGTATCCAGTGAAAGCCCTGCATGAGCAATGTCATGCACAACAAATTACATTAGTAATAATGATGTTTTTAAGATATGAGGAACAGTTATTTTGATGAGTTAATATTAATGAAGATAAATGTCCAAATTTCCAAAATGTGTTAGATTTGTTTTCCTTTTCCCCCCACAAGCAGATGGCACCTGTACATCTGTCAAGAAGATATCCATGAGTAGCTGGTGTTTTTCAAGTAGTACAACAACAGTAAGTCTATCTATCTATCTATCTATCTATCTATCTATCAAGGTTTTCTCTCTGTGTCTCTGTGTATAGATTTGGTTTGTAACTGAGTGGGCATACTTGGGAATACAATGCAAATCTCAATGAAAAACAACTTTACTAAAAAAAACCCAGAGAACCAGCCATCCAAAGCAGTTCTCAATTGATTTGCTCTCCCACAAGTCTGTCCTCGTGTGAATGCAAAGTATTTTTGTGTGGTCAGTCTCATAGTAGTTGTCACTTTCTCCATATTGTTTAGAAAACTAAAAGCCCATTATCCGTAAATGGCAGAGCGTTACTCTCTTGGCATGAAGAGCCTCTCCCAACAGATCCCACATAAAGAACTCTGCAGATTCAGAAGTGGGAGAAGGGGAAAAATGAGACCTTTAACATGGCTCAAAAAAAACAAAAATGAAAGAAGGGGAAAGACGACAATGAGGATAAATCCGTCTTGTGTTTGGATCTGAAAAAGTCTGTAGGCAATGTCACGTGTTGAATTAAAATTATCTGATTTTTTTTTTTTTAAATCAACAATGGTGACATTTGTCCTAAATATCATTGAGAAAATGTTCTCTTTCTCAAATATAGTCGTTACAGGCTGATTGTGACTCTGTGACATCTCCATAGTTCATCTTCACAAACACACACTCACAAGCATACTGTGTTGTTGCTCCTTCTGCAAAAGCTGGGGCCTCTAGTAAACAAAAACAAACAAACCCCATTACAAAAATTGTAGATAGTTTCATTTCATTTGTGCACAACACACTCATTTCCCACCATGGTGTGCACTGATATTGGGCCAAGTGTTTTATTACATCCAACACTCCATGATCAGTGATGTTGTGTTTCAGTAGAGCATTGTCAATGTCATGTTTATAATCTGCTGTCATACCCCAAGGACACAAAATGCTAATTTAACAGGAGTATTTCTGTTATAATTTTAAATGTGTCACAGGTTTCCAACAATGAAAACCCCTGTAGTAGACTGCAACACATTCTATAATGTTCCTGGGATTTTTTTTTAATCTTTAACCCATCATGTGACATTTGGAAAGAAATACAAACTGTTTGATGAAAGACAAAAACAAACATATGGAGAGAAAAAAAGTCACTTTCTAAACTCCTCTATGTCTACTTGTCTCTTTAAAACCTCCTGGTTCATGGTGCCAGCGTGTGCTCATGTAAACTGTGTGATTTCATGAGTGTGTGTTTTTGTCTGTTTGCTCCCTTGACTCTCATTTTTTTCACTGACAACTGGTTTTCACTAATCCCTTTCTTTGGAACCAGTCTCCTCTGGTAGCAGCTGCCCTGACTACGTTGCAGCAGAGGCACGGTAGTCCTCTTCCCTTCCAACGTGAAGGCAGTTATTATTATTATTTTATTTATTAAGATTATGATGGTCAGAATGCAGCTTCAGCTGATGGCAAAGACAAGCAAAATAGATGGTGGAGGTTATTTTGTCAGTTGCATAATCTCAAAATGATTCCACTTCACCTGTTCATATTCGTACAGCGAACATCTGAGCAGAAATTAATCATGGGTGTCAAAAAGAAACTGTGAAGAGTTGTGCAGTCACATGATATTAAAAAACAACAACAAACAAACAAAACACAACAAAATATGTTGCCGAAAAAGTGAGTGTTAGCAGGGGAAATCTGACTAATTTTAATATCGTCAGTCACACGGCGAGGTCCTCTAGTTACACAGAGGTTAACCAAATGCAATTACCGTATTTTCCGGACTATGAGCCGCTACTTTTTTCCGACACTTTGAACCCTGCGGCTTAAACACCAGTGTGGCTCATGTATCGGCGGCGCGTAGCTCGTTGGCTTTTTACAAGCTAGCAAGCTCCGTGCCGCCGATATACATTTAGCCTCGTCACATCAGACCCGGTCAGAGTGGACCACATGAAACTGTTCGAATAAATTCAATAGCGGCTTATAGACAGGTGTACTCAATAGTCCGGAAAATACGGTACATTTTTTTTTTTTATTAATGTTATTGGTATTGCCAATTAACAGACAATAAAGTTTATCTTATCTTGTCTTATCTTTTGTTTAACATCTTTAGGTAGCCGTGTAAACATCTGCTAATATTCCCTTGTCTTTCAGATCCATATTGTGAAGATACAGATCATAAAATTCTACATCTGCTTTGTTATGACTTTAACAAATCAATTTCCTTAAGCACAACCTGTCACTGTGTGAATACAAGGGTTTGACAAGTTGCGTGTCGTACTATGACATATTTTTTTTATCAGTGCAAATATTAGTACAAAAAAAACAAGAAAAGAAACTTATGAGCAACAAATGACTTTAGAAACAAACAATTGTCTTTTGAAATAAATGCCTTTGTTATTTTTATTTTTCCAATAGTGTTACAAAGTGGTCTTTTTCCTTCCTGCATTGTCCTTTGTACATTTGATATGGGTGTCAGTTTGGCAGAGATATTGAAGAAGGAAAGGGTTTCCCAGTAATATATTACATACTCCATTCACACTTTGCTCAACAGTGATGATAATTTTCACACCAGTTGTGTGAGCGAAGCCTCTCTCTGCTGTTTGGAAGAAGAACAGACGCGAGTGAAGAAGTTTGAACAAAGACACCTGTTGTGATTTCCAATGCCACATGACACTTAGTAGAAGAAATCCTTTGTATTAACAGGTGTTTTCTCAAATTTTTCCTTGTTCAGGATGTTGATTTGTCAGGCATAGAAATTTCTCTTCAAGATGTGTCAGATGTCGGTTTTGCCAGATACAGAGATGATCATTTCAGATGTTTTTAAAGATGATTAGTGGCTGTTGAACAGTGGGCGACTTGAACTCAAGCCAAACTCTTTTATTTGAACCCGTATCACTTTTACCAAGGTTTCATGGGATGAAGCTGCAATCACCTATTATTCATTTATCAGATAATGTGAACAGACATTTTAAGTCTCTGTGTTTGCACAGTGATTATACTAAATACTGTCACCTCTACACACCCAACTTTTCCATTTATTGCATCCATGCTGGCATAGTGATGTTTTTTTTCTATAGTTATCTGCTAAAGTTTACACCTCAATTGAAGTCAACACCTCAATTATCATATTTGAGGACTACTTCAGTGCCTTTCTTTGAGCTAAAGTGAAATACTTCCCAACACTTTGTTTTTCCTTAAATCGATTAAAAATCCTGCGATCAGTACCATCGTGTGTCATTTATCACAACACATGCGTGTGCTCAGACATCTGTCCTTTTAACATGTAGTCCCACACATCGATCTTCTGTCCAATCTGAACCTGTTGACTCCATGAGACCCCACACAGGCTCACACACTGCTTTCCCATCTAGTCTTATAAGTGCCTATGGGAAGTGCACCACCTTTGCCAGGGTTTCAAAAATGCCCCCAAACCTTGTTCCAAACCTTGTTCATCAGACAAAGGCTTGCACTTGAAGGCTCCTCCATGACTGACAGGCAGTGTGGGAGGGTGTACTGTTGGGGAAAGTGTGTTTGATCTTCATATGTTTGTGTTTGTGTGTCCTGGTGACATCGAGAACCCCTGTGGAAAGTGTTTATTGTGGGGGTTAGAAAGAGGATGGGAGTGGGAGACACAGAAAAAGAAATTCTCTGAATCAACTTGACTCAAGTGTTAATTTTGCCAATCACTCCTAAATTGTTTAGGTTCCCACCCTGTAACCCTCACTACAACAAGCTACCCACTTAAACACATCAATCAGTGGCTCACAGAGCGGCTACAGCTCATTAGTCGTTAGATTGAAAACATTGTTCGACGGAGCTGATTGCAAATCATGGAAGGTAGAATTTGGCTTGATTAGATTCGGTCACTTTCCATGGTGAACTCATCACTTTGAATATACACCCATATCCAGGATGTTAGCAACTGATTACCCATAATAGGTGCAGATGAACACAAACGTAATCAAAATCAACACTATATTGATGTCACCATTGTCTTTAGAGCAGATTTTCTTTGTTTCGTTTACTTTTTGTTGATAGCTTTATAAATACAGTCCTGTGCAAAACTTTATACACTTCAGATGTTTCAATTTTTATTCATCACATATTTCAGTGACCAATCCCAAATTCATTGTGAAGCATGGGACCACAACCCCAAACACATAGCTTGAGTCTTATGAACTCTCCCTACTAACAAGAAACGAGGAGTCCTGCAACAGACTGTACGGCCTCCACAGGGTGGGATTACATGTAGGTACAGAAGCAATTGAGACTAAATCCACAGAAGAACTCAGGCGAGTTTTGAAAGCTGCTTGGAGCAACCTACCAAGCACTTAGAGAAAACAAGACTACTTTGGACAATTTGGGCTGGTGTAAAGCAGTGGATGGTCAAACTGACGTGACATGATTTCATTTGTGTTTGTTTTACTGCACAAAAATCATAGATAATTACTGTTGATGGCATTATAGATGAATTAAAAACTTCCAGGTTGAATGAATGATACTCTGAAGATGTCATACATGTCACACAAAGCTATATTGTAAAGAGATGAATGGTGGTATTTATTGGATACTACCAGTCATGAAGGCACCTTACAGATGTATTTTTTAGCAAGAAATTGAAATAACGTACTTCTGGACATCAGGGCTTTTTCTGTATAGTTTATAGACATGTTATGGACAGTTAGGCCCACCATGGACTATGAGTGAGTAAAATAACTGCACAGTTTCTCTTCCTGCTTCAAACTGTTGTCAGACTGGGTGGAAACTGGGACAGAATTCATGCTTTTTATTCTGTGACAAAAAACCCCTCTGTCTAACGAGTGGAAAGCTTTACGTGATAATCCACGACTGCATTTCAATCAACCTAATTAAGATGCTAACATATCGAGGGTCAGTGCCAAATGTTTGAAGACTGACAGCCTTTCTTTCAGGCCTGAATACAGGCACTGACACACACACTTAGAGCCAAGGCCACATTCCACAATGACTGAACAAGAGACCGGGCTGTAATTTTCTATTCAAAGGAGAAAATATTATTCTGTGATTGGAGAATAATTAGAGCCGCTGCACTTAAAAAGACTGACAAGACGAATGAGCAGCACCTGCTTGGTTGTTATGTATGCATGCACAGTGCATGTGCAATTTAGAGATTAGTGATAATGCATGATGCGTGTCCCCGGTGTAAACTTATCACTTATAACTTTGGCATTTAAATGTAGCATTGGTCGTGCAGATTTGATGAGGTTGTGATATTTGAGCCAAATTGAGGGCAAGTCAAGAGCTCCCACTGACTGCTGATCATCAGAAGCATACTGGCAGCTTGCCTGTGAATACTGTGCTGTATTTTTGCACGTGTTTATGTGTGTGTATTTGTAATGCTGTAGAGCCACTATAGCCTCTTATGGGTACACTCTTTGACCACTAGAGGGAGCAAAGACTACAGCAAATAATGTGAATGAATCGCCCCTGATGGCAAGATATACAGACATTTAAAGGTCCAAACTTTGCTAATATAATAATTTGTGGGGCTAACAAGAGGATACATCAATTCAAAAATGAAATCAATTTCAGTTCACATCACCTCAACCAAGTATGATATTTCTTTAGAAGATTGTCAGGGCAAAAAGACTTTTGTTACTACAGCACAGGCAGCAAATTTTCCTCATTGTTCACATGTAGGGGGCAGGGAAAGTTAATATGTTTAACGCCAAGAAAGCAGGAAATCCAGATAATAATTTGAGCTGAATGTGGGGAGTGAGGGGGAAATCCCTGCACCATTCACCCTGTATGGGACACATGCCTGGTCCATGAGGTGAAAATTGCAGGGGAAGATGCCTTTCATTTCTGCTATAGATTCTGTGAACAGCTGGTCAGAGTTGTTCTTACATTGAGAGCCCCCCAGAGCCACATAAGGATCCCTGTGGATGCACATAAAGCTGCACCCACAGAAATATAAGCCTTAGCACAAATATCGCTGCAGTCTTTCGCAGGTCATTAAAGTTGAAATATGAAGACAATTGCGCTGCCATCTTTGTGCACCAATCAACACATTGTACTAAGGTTTCTTTACTGAACTGTAAGACTGAATCTGGAAGTCAAACACTTACAATCAGTGATGAGAATAGTAAGAATTTACTACAGAAACTATACTTCCTACACTTATTCTCCTAAATTGCTCAAAACTGAATTTTCAACAGAAGAAAACACATTTAAAGCCAAGTTATGATTTCATCCTAATGTGTACACATATCTTTTGAGTAGGAGACTTATTTTTGATATTTCTGTAATGAGACACATCTTTACAAGCCAACCATGAGTTTGACCTACTGCTGTGGAGTCCAATGCTTTGCACTACAATTAAGAAGAGGTAAGGACTACAACAAATAAAGATGACTTCAAGGGTCACCTGACACTGAGGTCTACTTGAACCCAATGAGAATATGGGTCAGTCCACAAAGAAAGTAGGTCCATTTGTTCAATCTCTTCTCTTGTCATTTTTCTGTTTCTGTTTCTGTAAATTCTCTGTTTGTCAAAAGGACAAAACAGCCACAGCTGAACTGACAGGCGCCTTCAAATAAACACTGTTCTGTACAAGAAGTGAGGCGTTGGCCATCTTATTAGGTGTGATAGTTCAAAGAATGGCTGTAATTCAGTTTTTCCTGGAAGTGTTTATGAATGGTGCCAGGCTATGCTTGGGCTAACTAATGGCCCAGCAGGGGACCATATTATAGAGCTCCTTCTTTCAATTAACATCGATAACAACAAAAGGGATTAACACTCTGAGGAGAGGCTTCCCGTTTTTTTCTCCCAAAAGGTACTCCTCCACTGATTTACTGGGTCTCTCTCCCTCTGTGTGTTCACGTGTGTGTATTTAAATGTGTGTGGCCTGTACAGTGTGTATGTCTGGGCTTGTTTATCAGCACATGTGTGTTTGATGGAGCGTGTGCTAACTGTGTCCATGCCTTGATGTACGTTATATGTGTGTGCGTGTGTGGGTGTGTGTACTTCTGTATGCGTATACAACATGCACTTGTGTATACACGTGGCTAACATGTAGCTGGGCCTGGTGGGTGTCTGCTTTGATCGAGTTAAGTGACACTTTGACAGAGGTTCACTTTCCCTCTCACAGGGAAGAACGCCAAAACTAACACACAGCATGGATTTGACCAGGCACACTACAGTAAGCATACTTTTCATTGCATATCTTTACAGAACCATGATAACCTCACATGTAAACACAGTCGGTCATAAAGTGAAACCGTAGTGATTACAAGAACTCGTACATCCATTCACACTGCTAATCATGTTAGCTTATATTTGAGCTGTGTGACCTCTGTCATTTTTTTTAGTTAATGGTGTGTTAGTTAATGGTGTGTTTCACAGTTATTAGTGCTGGCGTACACTGATTGTAGTGGTGGTTTGGACGACAGTGATCATGTGGGTACTTCTAGGTCATTGTGATGTGGTGCAATGACCTAATATACTTTTTGGAGAGGGAACTTTTCAGCGAGTGAGCTTTACTCTTGATTTATAAATGTTACATTGTCTGATGTTATTGCAGAATGAAAGTGATTGACCCCCAAAACAAAATCACTATGAATTCTAGAAAAATAAGATTTACTGATAGACTGTGGGAGAAGTATTCACTCATGTAAAGGACCTGAAGTCAGGCAAGTTAAACCAGAGGCAGCAAACCCTTACTAATTAATGCAATCAGGCTAAATGGCATCATTTTCTTTACCTCCGACTGAAACAGTTTACTGTGCTACTATGTGGGTGTCAACTTTTTTTTCCAATAAACAGTTCTATCTCTCCCTCTAGTGGATATTTGTTGTTAATGGCTTTTCAACAGCACCAGAGAACATCAAAGATAAATAAGTCAACAGTTTTTTACAGATTTCACTGACAGGAAGTTTTGATTAAACTGATGTATTTTTGATTAAAGGAGCATGTGTCAAATTAAAATTCTTATCATCATATTTTGTCTCCTTGGATTAAGTCGACCGCGTTTGACTCAGTTCAAGTCCAAATATCCACATCTCCTGCCTTATTTCACTCAAAAAAGGCAGAAAGAGAGCCTCCGTCCATCTATATTATAATGTTTGACAGTGGTGGTGGGACGGTAAGTGGCCCCTGATGAAGAGAGAGATCCATAAGATGCAAACACAAGTCAGAAGGTCTGGTGGGAATTCTTCCTCTTTGACCATGCTAGAGTTTCTCAATCAATTTGTCTCTGCTTCCTTTGACCCAGATCAATAGCCATCATTGGAGAAGAAGAGATAAAAGAGAAGAGTGAGATCATCTCAACTCACAGGGGAAGATGTGTCTTTTTGGCAGTTTGGACTTTTAGCATAGACGTAGTTAATTTATTAAAACACACAAAATGAAGGAACTGACTTTTGCATTTCTTTTTCTGAAGATGTTTTTTTTTTTATACAAACAAACACAGCACGCACATGCATGGTCACAAACAAGGGCATTTTCCTTCTCCTCTTTCTTTTCATATTCCAAAACAAGACAACAAATCTATCTCGTCTGTGCTCTAATATATGTGCCTCTTTCAATAAAAAAACAGATGATCATTACTTTACCTCAAAATGAATATTTAATGATGCACACATCCTCAAAAAATATGAAAAATGAAATCTGCAAGACGGGCAGAGACAGACTGGGGTAAAAGGGAGGATACAAAGCGCTTAAGCCTCCTCGTCATTACGATGGCCCCTGGTACTCAGGGCCACCAAGGAATCCCTTAATTCCTCCAGCATTATGCGCTTCAGACTCTTTCATGTCCTCCGTATGGGAGACGGCGGATGTGGATGAGGGGTAGTGGGGGTCGCTGGAAAAATTCTAATATGTCTCTTGCTATGAAAAAATATGCACATACATTTAGCATTCAGATTCTCCAAGGGCAGAACAGAGGAGATGGGCACATGTCACATATTGTGTGTTTGTGTGTGTGTGTGTGTGTGTTTTTCTGTGTCTGGTTTTGCATGCATGTCCTTGTGTATATGCAGATATGTTTGTGCAAGAGGCCATCCTTAAATGGTACGGTCTTTATGTATCCCAAGTTTGTGTCTCTGCCCCGTGGTTGCCATAGTAATAGTAATGATTTGGCTCCTCCACAGTGGATGCAAGAAAAGGTCATGTGTGCTCTCCAGCCCTACTTAATATATACTGTGCTAAACTGACAGGTAGGGTGTTGGTTATACAGATGGAGTGGTTGACTCATTGGCAGAGGTTAACTGGTTTCCCATTTGGCTGACTGAGTGACTGACTGGTTGTTTAAAGTTTAGACCGGCTGCCGGTTCGGTGGCTGCGCGGGACCAAATTAAATGACTGGTAGGTGCGTTGGCATGTTGACTGGCTAACCTGATGAGTGGCAGGCCCACTGGATAGCTGACTGGCTTGTTGACTGACTAAAGGATTAGCTGAGTGTCTGATTGACTTGTTGGTGGAATGACTGTCACTCTGGCTGACTGCTGAGATGCCTGTCTGCTTTTTGGGGCTGGTGGTTGTTTGTCTCGCAGACTGTAAAACCGTCTCGGTTGGTGGCTTGCTTGCTAATGCACAAACAAAACAAGGAAGATAACAGTAAGCGATCTTAATAGTTAGTAGTCAAACGTGTGTGTAAATGATAATGATGTGTAAATCTGTGGCATTATTTATTTTTCCATAATGACTTATATACCAATTAGATTAGTTGTTACAAGGACTATAACCGCTCCTTAATTGTTACTCAGGGGATTGTCTTGGCTTATATTTGTTGAGGTATTTCCCTTTGTTGTAAGAATGTGGTGGAAATCTTTTTAAAATACAAAATAATCTAGATTTTAATCATAATAGTGAACATATGAATATATTTAAATGCATCCCATGACCCAAACCCTTAGTGAGCATTACCAGACAAATCTTATGATATTGTTTAAATATTGGATTAAATCATGTCTATTCTCCAGACCTGTTGGAGTGTTATCGTCTTTAAAAATCCACCTTTACACTGACATTAAAAGGACTTCTCTTCCCAATTGTTATGAAAACCCCACTCCATGATGCACTCTTATTGCTGGATAGTAGAATTCAGTGTGACAGCAATTAGTCGCAGACAGAGAACTGGGACAGACAATATTTCACTACTGTGGCCACAGGAGGGCACAGCAGGCTCATCTCTCACCCTGCTGCTGCTTTATTGAGATGGAAGCGACTCAAAGGGACGAATGATCTGTGTATCTCTCACTCCCGCTCATTCTGCATGTATCTCAAACCTTTGTTGAAATCTATCCCCTATTTAGATGTGTTCATAATTAATTACACAATTTGGGATTGTTATTCACAGACGCTGAGACATGCACACACACACATGCACAAACAGTTGTGTTCCTGAAAACTTCATTATCTGCCTCTCAGATTCTCCGCAGGCTTACTGGGCTCGCCTCATCAGAAGTCTTTAAACACTCACTGTCTATTCAATAAATACCGACTGGGCCGTTGTCTTCAAGTGATCACTGATTATTAGAGCGTTCACTTTAATTGACTACATCGTGCGTTTGACGGGGAATGTAGAGATGTATTGATGCTGTCAGATGAAAACATTTTATCTTCAAAGTCTGTGCTTTGACAGAATCAAAGAAAATTGATGAAGCATCTCTTTATTTTACGCGGCCTTATGGCGGCACACAAAATGTGCCTGACTCAAAACAGGAAGAGTGCTGCCCCATTATTTTTATTTGGAAGTAAATCAACACAGGGCAGTTGAATTACTCTAATAATTAAATTGATATTTTTCTTCACCCAAACCTCGTCAGGGTCAGACTGAAATACAGCCTAAAGATATATACATCATAAAGCAGCAGCAGCCTCACATAACAAGTTGCAGCCTAAATCATACAATCTATTATCTATTACAGCAAATGTGACTCTTTTAAAGGATAGTACACCTAATTATTTACACAGGAATCCTACATTGATCCCGTTATCAAACAACCTGACTGTTGACAATCACTTCCCCCCCAAAATATGCTTTAATATTCACTTGATTATGAAGTAAAACTTAAAAAATAAACACATTTCTTTGATTAATAACTTTAGTTACGTTTAACCCACTTCCACAACTCTTGTCTTCTGCCACAACATAATTATAATGTGATTAATTTTGTCAACAATAATGACATTTTTTATGACAGAATTTTAAGTAAGGGAATATGCAAAACATTATCATAACACTCCCCATTAAGTTGTTTGTGTCTGTTTGTTTATTCAATTAAATATTAACAGCCTGTGACTAAAACTGATTAGCAGTTAATTCTCTCTCACAAGTGGTCTCAGAGATCTGGAGGATACAACAAACCGAACGTGTCAGGAAAAATACAACCACACAGTGAAGCAGAGGTACTCCTGTGTTAGTTTGTTACTGTGGGGAGAGCTTTTTTAATTACCTGTGCATTTTTAATGGATAGTTTTCCTCTTTACAAATCAGTATAAATGAATGCTTTTAGAATATGAATTGGGTTTTCTGTCACCGATGGTCCTTCCAAAACACCTTGCACACTTTAAACTGTAAGTGCATACATGTTGCATTGGATAACTCACGCTGCACACACTACTGATCATATCAGCTATGCAATGGACATGTGTAGAGGTTATTCTCATTACAGTGCTCACAAACATCTGAAGCATGCATGATGTTATGTCATTGCTTTGACAGTCTAACAAACCGGCCTTCTCCTCATATTTACCGTACATATTGAAATATGCAAGGTGGCTGAGCTATGGCAAATAGTGCTGCAAAAGGTCTAGAAAGTTGTGTTCTGTGAATATAAAATGAGGATATATCTGACGGCCATGCTTTTAGTTGTGACACCCGTCCTTCTCAGGCCGCGGGCTGAACTTAATGTGCAGGTACAGCTGAACATCAAAAACCTTTGCATACATACATTATTAGACTGTCCTCATAAACCATCATGGTCGGGGTTTTAAGTCCTAATCTAGGTAAGCAGGTTTTATTTATGGATATAAATAATTGAGCATCTATTAGAATATCCCTCACTCATGCATTGATGGAGGTACGCATTAATATTTCAGAATATTAGTGAGACCTGGCCTTACAAGTCTTCTGTCTATAACATTTAAAAGTCCATTTTTTTTCTGACAGGTCAGCTTCATGTCACTTTAAAATGTGCATTTGAATGACCATGTGACGAGAACATTAGTGAAATCTGCCTTTACAAGACATCCACTTTATTTCCAAAGGGCCAGCTTCATTTCACAATAATTATCCATTCACTGACCATGGGGAGGTTTGGATGGTGACTCAGGCACTTACCCTGTGGTTGTTTGGAGACCAGGTTTTACTGAAAGGCCTGGGGTAACAGGAAATCTGTTACATTCACTATTTGTCTGTAGGAAATATCCACTCGGGTCGGTAGCTGTGTTGTGTTTGTTATTTACTCGAAGTGAGAAATTCACAAATGCAGAGGGCAATGATATTATAGATACATTATAGAAAATTCAGAATTAAACTATGAATTTTAACTATTCAAGAACAAGGTGTTTTTTGTGTATAAATATGTCTCCTATCTGTTTACTGTAAAGGTTTAACCAAAACATTGAGAGCCACAACTCTGTTACCACATAATTTAGGGAACCCCAACAAAAAATCTCTTTGCATGTTGATAACCCAGTGTTGTGATGAGGACAGAGGACTGATAACAACAGGTGGATCTGTTGAAGTTTATATATGTAGAGACAAAGAAGAATTTTGAATACCCCTGTCTTTGCAGTATATGTACACCAAATGTACTGTAGGTGAATCCATGGAGGTTTTTGAAGCACAAAGAGCACCAACCTCCACCAAGGCTCATGTCTGATTTCCAGCACACTGTCTCCGACTGTAAACATCATCCTGCATGTGTGTGTAGATGTTTAACAAAATCCTGAAGATGTAACAAAATTATGAATTATTCCCAAACAGCTGAAACATTTCACTCTTTTCACTTCGTACCTACCACATCCTCCTTCAGACACAGCAGTGGTGTTTACTGCCTCTTATCCTTTTTCCTTTTGTCTTTCTTAAAGCATTAAGCCAATGTAAGAGTTAGTGATTTTATGGGATTTTGGTGTATTTTTTTATCTGATCTACCCCAAAATGTAATGATTTGTTTCA
This sequence comes from Pseudochromis fuscus, assembly GCA_900323345.1. NCBI lineage: Eukaryota > Metazoa > Chordata > Actinopteri > Pseudochromidae > Pseudochromis > Pseudochromis fuscus. Next base: position 244,803 of record OOFC01048596.1, read on the forward strand.
CGGGGAATACCCTCTTTGTCTGTCAATAACTAAATAAATAAAGTATTGAGCTCTGTTTGTGAGTTCCTATATCCCACAGACAGACCAGCACAGGCTAAAACTTTACAGTGGTAAAACCTTGGTGTGTTGAAAGTCACATAACTTGCTACATGTGCAACAGGCTGATGAGGTGCTGCTGTAAGAGCTTTTTGAAGCTTTTTCGAAAATATTTAAAACAGTGAGTTGTTGCATGAATCAGGATATAAAAGAGTCTGTTTCTTTCTGTATTTCCAATGTGAAATTAAGATTAAAAAATAAGCCAGAAGATGCAGTGATCACTTTCTTTTAATTTCTTGATGATAGATATTAAACAATATATGATTCTTCACCATATAGGTTTTCACGTATTGACAAAAAAACCCCAATACTTTAACACTCTGCAGAATCCGATCTTTCAAATGTTGAGTGAATTACAGGAAGCTTCTCTGTGTTGTTTTAATGCACGCGTTGTCCCTATAGTGAAACTATGTGTGTGTGTGTCCCTTTATTTGCCTGTGTGCCTGCATGTGCATGATTAAAAGCGGCGAATGTGTGATTGCGAGCTCATGTGTGTGCGTGCTTATGTGTTTGTACCTGTGTGCTTGCGTATATGCCTCTTTCATGTGTGTGAGAGATGGCAGCTGCTGTCACCCAGTGGGGCTGACAGTAGTTAAAGACAGTAAAGCTGCGTGTGTAACAGGCCTGCTGTCACTTCCTTCCCTGTGTTATTTTACTTCTCTCTAATGGGCTTTATTTCATTGTCAGCTGGCAGTCTACCTCCTCCTCCTTTCCTCTTTCTTTTCCTCCCTCTGTTCCCTCCTTCCTCATTTTCTTTCTCTTGACACATTACAGGCTGCTTTTTGAGAACAGCAGAGGGCCAGAGACCCCCTGCCAGCCATAATAATGTGGTAAAACAAGCCGACAGGTAGAGTGTGTGTGGGAGGGTGCGATGATGTGAGCGCGCACACACATTTGTTTAAGTTTGCGAGTTCACAAGCATGCGTGTGTGCGTGTCCGTTCTTGTCTTCGTGTGCACGCCATGCATATGTCTTCCTCTGTGTGGCTTTTTCTGTGTCCTGGAAAACCTATCAAAGTCCTCCCCATTAAAAAGCCTTCTGTGGCACATGATTAGCCCCCGTTACAAGGGCAATCTATCTAAGCTCGAGCTAAAGGGGAAGGAGGAAGGAGGAGGGCCGGGCATCGGAGTGGTGGACGAGATTCCTGTCAGCTCAGAGAACATTAGCTGTCCCAGAGTGCTTGTAGCCGCAGCAGGTGTGCTGACCCACCAAGACCCATCAACCCCCTGCCTCTCTCTCTCTCACACACACCACACGCACAGACTCACATCTCAGCCGGGACGCACAAACAAGCACAACATTTTTGAGTGTATGCACACACACACAAAGATATATCCATACACAAAATCTATATTATTCATTAAGAAAGTAACATTTCAAATAATTTTAATGTAATAATAAAACAGAGCCTACTATTGCTAATATAGAAAGTGAATAAAAAACAGGAGCACCTGAATAATGGATGTAGACCACAGCTGCTATTTGAGATATTTGGGGTTTTAATTGTGTAAAAATCAGCTCAAATATCACAAGTGATAGGATTTTTGAATAGCAATATTAAAGAAGTGAAAAAGTTTGGAAAGAGAGCATAAAATCCTAAATGAGATTTACAGAAAAAACATTTATTGAATAATTACTGCTGAACCAGTTGAGCAAAATCTGCTCTTTGGTAAAAAATATCAGACTAAGAAGCTATGCAATTCACATTGTAGGGATGGTAAAATCAATACACCACTGTGAACTCTCTGTGCCTGAACCTCATTATTCAACCCGTGCTGAAAGTTTGATACTTTATTTTGCAAATTGTGTGAGTGTTTTCTGAGATCGTAAGATAAGCTCAAGCAATTGTCACAACCTGAGATTTGCAAAAAACTGAACAATACACAGACGCACAAATTGAAATTTCCTGTGTTAATGAATTATTTGGTGGTGCGTGTTCACCTGTCCCACACTCGACAAAGCTGATATTTACCACATCCCTTTACATTTCCTGGCTTTCTGTTTGACCACCACGTTTACTTTGAAAAAAAAAAAGCCCAATCTAGAAAACTACAGAATAAAATTATATTTGTATTGCTATTTAAGTTATTTTTTCATGGCACTTATTCACCTGTTTTTTTTCTGTCTGCAACCACTAGCCGATTCTGAAGGAAGGAGATGGGTGGGGTAGGGTGGATGTAGACAGACGAGGAGGAGGTGGTGGTGGTGAGGGG
>OOFC01048598.1:0-18153 GCA_900323345.1 Pseudochromis fuscus
GTATTACTTTTACTTTCATCATTTACACACCGAGAGAAAAGCCGGGGAGAGGGAGGGAGAGAGGGAGCATGTGTGAGGCACATAAATGTAAAATGAGAGCGTGAGTGGAGTTGTTCATGTGAAGCAGCAGCCTGTTGTAAAGCACCGGGCCGCTGCAGACCTATTTCTTGTCAGCGTGTGTTTGGACACAAGGAGGAATTATGGGAGTGGGCTGGAGAAAAAGGATGCAGACGTGTTCTCCTGCGTGGATAAAAATAGTCTGGCGGGCGATAGTGTGCCGGGGCCAACGGGGGACGAGAGGGCCGATGCATCGCTCTGCTCGGCGTGAGGCGATGATGGCCCGGTGTGACTCAACAGAGAAATCCCTGTTTGTGTATCAAACAGCTATTCAGTGTCAGTGGCACATCCTGATTTGGTGAAACCATAAGACGGTGCCATTATTGGCTTGGTAGTTTACTTCACCAAGAAATAAATTTACTAGATTCTCTTCACGTTGCCACAGAACTTGAACCACACCCTGGCCGACAGCGTGAAAACATCCAGAGTTATCTCAGAGCTGCTGTTTGGGACCAAAATAACCAAAAAGGGGGTTTCTGTGCAGCTCCTGAGTGATGGTGTGGTCAGACAGAAGTAAATACAGCAGGGCTGGTTTTAGCCTGGTATATTAGGGGGGGGCTGGTTAGAAATAGTAGGAGGGAAACTCGAGTGGTCGGTAGCTCAGAGGTTAAAGCAGGTTAAGGCTGCTGGTTCAAATCTGTGGCTGGAGGGCACATAGATAGTGTTGTATTTAATCCTGATGTAGAAAGAACAACTTGAAGCTTAGAGGCAGAAGCAGCACCAGAGTTATAGGTTTTTAAAAAAGAGTTACTACACACAGCATGAGTTGTAATTTGTGGTTAGATAAAGTGAGCTATCAAAATGTAATGTAGGTCACATTATGAGCTGTCATGATCAGCACAGCATGTACAACAACCGCTCTGTGTTTGTGCTAGACCACAATAAAAAGAGTTGGTGGGGAGGGGACGACATTGGAGACACACACAAAATCTTGACTTTCAATTGTGCAGGAAAGACACTACAACACACTCAGTGGTATTAAATATTTGCTGTCATGTTGACTAATCATAAAACATATTCGGGACACCACAGGTAAAGAAAGAAAACTGATCTTTTCACACTGTAAGGTCCACTGCAAAATCAGTCATGCACCCACATAGAGTCTCTCAGTGCTTATGTATTTGTGGCTGGTGCAGTCCTGCTGTGTGGCTCTCACAATCTGAAACCCTGCAGCGAGCGCCTGGGTTGAAAGCTTCAAGCCTTTTTGATCTGCGCTACCTCAACACCAATCACTTTTTATTAACCATCTTCCAAAACACACAAGTACTCCGGGAGAACAAGCAGAAAGCTGAAAACCAAGAGTCAGTCAGCGATGAAAACTACCATGCAAACATGGGGGTTGGCTTGTGTTAGTGCTGTCAATTTTTATTTGAAATTCAGATGTTCGTTCAAACGTGGGGTGAAAAAAATCCTCTTTGAATAGTAGTGACTTCTTTAAATGGATGCTGCAGTCTGTCTATAAGTGCATCAGACCATTTGAAGTAGTTTCTATATCGTTTATTTAGTCTTAAACTTTTCTTTTAATCTAACAGCCCTAGCCTGTGTCAGTAGAATATCATTTTACGCAGATGATGCCCGATTGTGTCCTACCAGCTCATCACTTGTTCCCGGCTGGATTTTATTATCTTATCTCAGTCATTACTGTTGGACTAACATAATCATGTCACGGTTTGGAAAAATTTCAGTAGTTAGTGAAAACTGAGATGTTGCACTTTACAGCCAATATAGTGTCATTATGGTGATTTTACTTACGCCTCTCCCAGAAGCCTGGGAAGCAAAACTTTACTATTAACTGCATGTTATGACTGTAATCACAGCATTGATGAAGAAAGATAGAAGAAAAACACAAAAACTGAATTTGATTTTGGAGTTTCAGTGATCAAAAAACACTGGAATTGTACCGTAAATTCCAGACTATAAGCTGCTACTTTTTTCTGACGCTTTGAGTCCTACGGCTTAAACACCAGTGCGGCTAATATATGGATTTTCACAAGCTAATGAGCTCCATGCCGCCGATACATTTAGCCTCGTCACATCAGACCCGTGCAATTGCTGAACAGGTCACAGTGGACCACATGAAACTGTTCAAATGAAATCAAACACACTCACAGTAAATTCTTCAGATCTGTCATTTTGTGCTTCATGCACACACCCTCATCATGGAAAACACAGGAAGAAATACATATGATGCAGGTTTCAAGTTAAAGGTGATCGATCTAGTTGTCGAAGAAGGAAATACGTAAGCTTGACATCAATGTGGTGAGATGTTGGAGACGCAGCGTGAAGAACTGATTGAATGCTCACTAGTGGGTTTAGTGCAGGAGGAGGATGAAGATAGCATCAATGACTTTTCTGGTAGGCTACTGTGTAACCAACTGTGCTACAAGATCTGTTTGGAAAAAACACAAATTTAATTAAAGTTAAAAAAATCTTTCTGTTATATCCGGTATTACAAAGTGGACACCTGCAGTTTATAGACAGGTGCGGCTTTTATGTACAAAACTTGTTTTTTAGAGGGTGCATCATATATTCAGGTGCCCTCAATAGTCCGGAAAGTATGGTACATTGTTATTTATGTACAATTTGGCATGTTACATTTGAATTTTAAAAATTTGAGGCTTAGGTGTTAAAGGGTTAATCACCCAAGGCTTGCTGTTGGTATCAGTTTGATTTTAAGTTCATTTAGTTGTAGAGATCGAAGCAAAGCCTCAGAGTACGTCGTTACAACCACTGAAGCCATCACAGTATCTGAGGTCATCAGCACTTTCTACCATGAGAATTAAAATGATTACTATTATTGCTACATAGCTAAACCCACAGCTTTAAAATAACTGTTTATGGCTTTAACAATTTCCTCTATTATACTTCTGGTGCTTTCTGTGACAAATCAGGTTTGTTACATCAGCCTGGTTGGTTTGAATGAAGGTCAGCACAAAGGAGCCACTGTCAGGAGGCTCCATCCACAAACCACCAGAGTCGGCATGGAAAAGCCCATTATCAGTCGAATCCGATTGCAAGGTAGACATTTCAAATCGTCCTCCAGGCCTCGTAAAGTTGGCCAACTGCTGATTTTTCTGTCAGCTGAGTTCCCACGGTTAAATCTGCAGCATCTGGAAGTATTTAGAGCTCTGGCAGCACCGCCTCCTTTCTTTGTTTGGTTCCTGCAGCCTGGTACAACTGTGCTCTGACAGGAGGACAGATCTGGGATCCAGTGGAGAAGGAGCTGTATTTTTATCACCTGCCGAGGCCTGTCAGGATGATGGAGACCTCCAGGATTCACAGAAGGATATGCGCCTTTTATTTATTTTCGCTGCTGCTGCTATCTTTTACAATCTCAGATGTGATTCAAAACTCAAGCCACCAGAAAGAAAAGAAAAGAAAAGTGGTGTTCATACTGAAGGCCAAATGACAATGATGGACCCGGCTATTTCCCATGGTGTCAATTTCCACACTGTGATCCATTTATAATAAGTCTGGAGTGCTAAGAGTGCTCCATTAGAGTAGCACTATAATTAAGATGAGGCTCTTTCTGCATGCCTTAGCTCCCAAGCTGCTGTGAACTCACAACTGGAAGATAAAAAGACCACAAATCACCACGTCGAGGACAAAAGGTAGACTGTCCACTCAGCACTGATTGTTAATTGTATTCCTGTTCAGTTCACGTCTGTTTGGCTTCACTCTATGAAATATTGAGTCAATGGTACAACCTATCATTGAATCTTAACTTGTTGAATGAACTAACAAGGTAATGGTGCATTTCCACTACATGGTACTCCACTCGCCTTCGTAGTGTTTCCATCATAGAGGATGGTCCCTCCTCCATGTAGCTGGTCGTCAGGTGAAGGAGGAAAAAGTTGATCTTCAGTAATCTTCAGAATAACTGTTGTGGTGTCACAGAAACAGTTTGAAGATGTTTTCAGGAGAGAAATTAGTTGTTTTAACTAAATATGTTGTTTATTCGTCAAGTTAGAGTCTGGTTAACTTGCTCTGAGGTTTTCTTCCACCAACCAGGCCCTCAGAGCTCAGGATCTGCTGATGTTCTTTAAATATTATTTTAATGTTGCACTAAAGCTTGTTATCGTACTTGTGATCTTTTTACTGTTTTTCCCACATTGTAGAGACTAGTTATTCTGACTATCACTGATCAGACTGTGTCGGTTGCAGGTACAAATGTTTACGTGCTGCGCAGTCATGATGCAATAATGCAGGGACGACTCCAACCAATAACATATTAGTACCTGACCACTCTCTTTTTTGGAACTGTGTGAGCAGGTACTACAAAGGTGGTACCAGGTACTTTTTCCTCATGGAAAACCAACCCAAACTGAATAGAGTGGAGCTGGCACCATGTAGTGGAAATGCACCATAAGTAGCAGATAGCAAGCTACGTGACTCAGAGACCAAGGTGAACCATAGATCTTCTTCCTGCTTGAACCAGATCTTTCAAAGAGGACACATAGTGTCTTTGTCTATATTAAATTTCCTCTTTGCTGTGCAGTTCTTCAACAAAATCTAATTAAAGGTTTAATGAACAGAATCCAGATTTGATGGATTTTAATTAATTAATCAGGCTTTGCTTCAGGTATTAAACCCTTGGTTAAAACTCAGATGTCATCACTGGTCACAAATAACTAGCACATTCACAGCTAATGGAGCACATGGAGCACTCTACATAGTTTTATATATTCAGACTGCAGGGATGTTTTGGCCTTTAAAGAGCCGTCTCACTTAGTACTAGTGGGATGTGTACATTAACACATGCTTATGGCTGCAGTATTTTTAATCTGGAAGCTCTTCCAGGAACTGAGCGTAGGTTTTACACATATCGAACTATCTTTGAAATTCAATGTTATCTTACTTGCATTGCTCTATCCTACACCATTGTAATTGTAATTGTAACACCAGTTCCTCTCTTTTGCAGCTCTCTCTGAGAACTATTTTTACTCGACACACTTGCATACAGTGCAGCACTAAAATCTAGGAACTTTCACTGATGGCTATAGAGGATTGAGCCTGCTGCGTTGCCTTGCCCAGGGCCACAGAGAAGAGCTCAGCTAACAGGAAAAAAAAGCGAAAACTCTGCAGTGTTCGGCACAGAAACGCTGAATGTGACTAATGTTTGAACTGAGTGGGTGTTTGTCAGTTGTGGCTCGTGAGATAGTAGCCATAATCTCCTGTGACAGCTTGTTAGGACATCACACACAAACAGCAGAATACTAACTCACCTAGGGTTGTGAAGATGTCAGATTACCTTTTAAACCCTTTATTTAGACAGGGAAAAGTCTCGGCAGGCTCCAGACGAGCAGCCGTGCAGCACGACCACAGCCTCGTGGTGCAGCAGCAGCTGGGGGCTCGGTGTCCCAGTCAAGGGCACCTCCACAGTGGTTGTTTAGGGAGCACAGAGCGGAACTCATTCACTTTCTTCCAGCCTGTTTGGGGATTTGATGAAATGTTGACCTTCCACTTCTCTAACCTCAGAGCTGCTGCTGATTCATGATTATAGACTTGGCAGTGCTGAAGCTCATGTTTAAGGGATGATGATTACCTCCCTAAAACATCTCATATATCTTCATTTAATCACCTTTTATATGAAGCACTGTTGAGGGACTATTCTGATTTAATTTTGTGCACTTAACTGGTAGTAAGAATATATTAAAATCTTGATTTGAGACAAAGCCAGATCCTTAAATATCTCACAGCTCGAAAGGAGAAAGAACAAACCTCCACTAAGGCTTAATCATAGACGGTGTAGATAAATGAACAAAGCAAGTAAGGCATATGTGGAAGTGCAAAAAAAGTACAATACCACTGATGGTCACTAGGTGCTGGCTCCACAAAACTCTGGCTCCAATTTTCAATCCTGAATGAATTTTCTCCACAAGTCATTCTGATGTCATTAGTTAACTCTTCGTCTCAGTGATGTGATGTCCATCTGTAAATCATTTCATCATTAAGGAGGTATCAGGCTGAGAGAGGGGGAAGATTTAGGGGCGGGGTTAGTTTGATTGACAGGTCGAGGTTACCGTTGAGTGAGATCAGACCTGAGCTTGAGTCTCATACACGTGGGACAGTGTCCTCAAGTTAAAGGCTCAGATCCTCCTCACTCCTCCCTTCATATCCAAATATGGTCACTTCTGGCTCTAAAAATCCAACATGACCATTTTCAAATACCAAACTCCGGGCTTCAAAAATCAACGAGTGACATCATGTTAGCTTCATCCATTCAATATACAGTCATGGGCATAATCCAGCTGTACTGATGCTATACACTGAACACTGTTGCCCCCTTATGGTGAAATTGCAATTTTTTTGTATCTCCATTAGGGATTTTTGGAGATTTTACACAGGATCCCATCCTTTCATCGAATAGAAATGTAATCATATGTTCACACCCGAGCTCACTAAAAAAATCCCTAAGATGCTCTCAGAAGTTTTTCTCATATCGTTGCTACAAACAAACAGTCAAACCAACGCAGCTGAAAACATAACCCCGTTGGTGGAGGTAATTAAAGGTTAATTTAATACTGTAATTACAAATCATAAATTTCCTATGGTTCCTGAGTGTTTCTACATGAAAACTTTAAGAGGTGGAAGCAGCATCAGCCTGCTGTAGTTCCACTACCTGGTTCCAGCTTGTAAAGCAAGGTTTTGACAGAATCATACATTTATGCTCAAAAGGCATATAAAATGACAGGTGAGCTGTGCTGGCTCAGGATCACTCCCGAGGTTGAGATGTCTGAGCACTGACAAGATCACTTGGTTCAAAGTCCTGAAACACAGGATATGGCTCTGACTGTAGCAACCAGCGCAAACCTTTTTGTCTCAGTTTCTCCGATAAGAAGTCAGCATGGCCTTTTTTTGGATTGGTTTTAGAAATGGGCAAGTCTGTAGAAGTGAGCAACGAAGGCTATGAAGTCCTACGAGTCTTATTATTATCTGTATTTTTAATAAAAACTGAACAGCTGCTTGTGTTAAATGGAAAATGGTGTGGGAAAAAAGTTCCCTGGCACCCACAGAAGGTCTTTAATTTGTGTGCAGAACTAAAGGACAGAAGATAATTACTGACACGGTCGCACCAATTTAATCCAAAAATGTTTGAATACTTGTTGAGCATAGAGTGTGCAGCCTGCTAGCAGCTCTGGAAAGTTGTGTTTTATACTCTACACTACTAATTAGCAGTATCCACTGGGTGAAGCTGAGGAGTGCCATCACGTCTGCAAATATTTTAAAACTGCAATCATTTTATAGGCGGCTACATGTGGGCAGCGGGAACCATTTCTAAACAACAAAGACGTTTTATTTCTGGTGATATTTGGTGAACACATGGTTTGTAAACTTCATATTAGATCTTCATACTACAAGTGGTAATCATCAACTATTGAAAAGATTAGGCAACTAATCGTATTATGAATCACATAATTATTAAATGGCTCTTATTTAGCTATCAGCTTTTAAATTTAGCATGATGTTGTTTAAATGATGTGCTAACTAATAATAAAGACAAGAAAGATGGATGCTTCATTCAAAAATACATCTTTAAATCAACTTTACTGCTGATATCAGCTGCTCGTAAATGATAAATGTCCCATTTCTTCTCCAAGGACAGACACAGTGTTCAGTATTGATATAAACTAAAAGTTAAAAAAATGTGCCAAACAAAGACAAGTCATCGTTTTCTTGACTGTATTTAGCATCGGCCACCTCTACATTGTTTACTTGGTGCTGAATGATATTGTACAACTCTGAGCAGGGATATGAAGGAACGATGTCTCATTCTTTTGAAAAATACGTCTGGTGACAACCGTCGATAATTAAATTTGTCAGGGACTGTTTTTATTGTTGATGTTGATAATGTTAACTACCGTATTTTCCGGACTATAAGCCGCTTCTTTTTTCTGACGCTTTGAACTTAAACACCAGTGTTTCTCATGTATCGGCGGCACGAAGCTCGTTGGCTTTTTACAAACTAGCAAGCTCCGTGCCGCCGATACATTTAGCGTCGTCACATCAGACCCGGTCAGAGTGGACCACATGAAACTGTTCGAATAAATTCAACAGCGGCTTATAGATAGGTGCGCTCAATAGTCTGGAAAATACGGTAATCGTTGCACCCCTTCTTCATACAAACTTTAATATAAAATTTGAGTCATATTGGTGATAACTTGATGAAAGCAAGTCCAACATTCACTGTCTTTTAGCTCTGTGTTTGGTCTCTACCAGCTCCTTGAGGAAATATCTTTAGCTCTTAAGCTGCTAAATACTCAGTTCATCAGCTCCTCACTGCTGACAATGAGCTAAACAAGCAAAGGTGTGGGGTGGATGGCTAAAGAGTGAGCTGAAACTCACTATAAAGTACAAGTATACGTTGTGATTTCATACACTGTTATGGTTTAAATTGCTGCTCGAAATTTCGGACCCAATGACCCCACTGCATGAAAACTAAAGGTGTAGTGTTTGTACCAAGCTTTGTGTCAGTTCCCCTGCAGCCGCTCAGTCGTACTGGGTAATCAGTACTTTCACAACACACATGGTGCAAATTTTCACCTCACGTGTGCCGTCTTTCAGATTCACCCTCTGAGGACCATGAATGAGCTATAGTCTGCTAGCAAGGTGCTCTTATTGTCACTCAACTCCCAAAAGACCTTATAATTTTCACTGAGTAGTGCTCTGCTGTAATCCTTTTGCTGTCTTATTGAAATGAGTTTGAAAAGGCCTCTAAATCACTCTGACTTCTGCAGCGTGTCAAAGACCACGCAGACAGACTGACAGGTTAATAAGTGAGTGTGACGATGTGGGGGAGAGCGAGCGGAGGCAGCCTTCCCGACTCTGTCCTGATCTGGATCAGACCTCTGGGACAGACTCTGTGAAGCCACAATAATAAACACTCTTTTAAAATCCCTGTGCCATGTCGAGACCAGCGGAGCCACATTCCTCCACCACACACACACACACCCATCCACACAACCATGCTTACAGCGAGGAGGGCGGGGAGGGGGCAGCACAAACAAGACAGTTTGCAGTTTAAACAGAGTGCTCAAACACTCGGAGCTAAAGGACAAACTGATGCGCAAGTGTGCTCAGCTTCATCATTCCTCCTCATCATCCTCCCTCTGCTTGGGCTGACAAACACAGCAGAGGCTCTGAATCCGAACCACAGTGTATGGAACTGAATGATAATGGGCATTGATCACTCAGCATCCTCAAAGATCTCTCAGAGGACACTGAGCTTCCTCCTCATCTTCTGCAGCTCAGAAATGTTTGTTTCTGGTTTAATCAGGAGCAAGATATAAAACCCTCTGTCACACCCTCTGGTTAGCACATACGACCAAGCTGGAAACATCAGTTGTTGTCTGGGTGTCTATGGGAAGACTGCAACATGAAGTTGTTTGTGTTTTTAAAGTGACAATCTCAATATTTGTTTGTAACTAAATCCTCATTCTAAGAAATATGCTGGGGTTTTATTAGACTTCATGGGCACTTCAATCACTCAAGGCAACACTTTACACTCTACACTGAAATCTTTATTGGCTAAAGATACATGTATTTGTCATCACCAGATAATGAACTCTGCCTCGACGACGGCCACCAACAGGGTTTGATTTATGAAATATGGTACAAAATATTTTCTATTGGAAATCTGAACTGTGCTGCTGACAGCAGACTGATTGACAGGTGGCTGGAATGATACTATTGGTTGAAACTGCTCTGGGAAGATGATTTTTAATTTTTTTTTTTTTTTTAAATCACAAAGTAAATGTACTTGAAATTTGATAAGAAAATAAAAATAGAATTTTTCTTTTTTTCCCCTTGACATTGTTTGTGACCTAAAAGTATTGAGAAGACATTTTTAATTTCAGGTGTACAGGGCTCCATGGTCCAGGCAGGCCAGCCAGAGGCCTAACAGCAGCCACAGATAGCTCCATGCATGTCCTGGACCAGGTCTTGGGTGTCTGGGGGCTGGTCGAGGGTCCTGCATGGGGGATTTCGGGGCTCCAGGGCTGGACGTCAGGGTAAGGCCCCAAGGTCCAGACAGGGTCTCCAGGTGGCTGGGTCCCCGCCCTGGTGGCCCAGTGGGCTGTCTTAGAAATAAGACAATGGCCATTTCTCAATTCAAAGTACGCAAACTTGTACTCGTGTACTTGGTGAGAATGTACCTGCAAGTCGGACTCTGAAGTACATACTTGCGGGAAGGCGAGAACGCACCGAGGCTAAAGTGCGATTGGAACGCCAGCGTACTTGTTGACGTCATATCTCTGCTCACTGTTGCGAAATGCATTATGGGTTATTTGGCTTCCCCAAGTCCACACAAGTCTGGTCTGATGCAGGCTTGATAATGAAGGAGGAGCGAGAACACATCCTGGTATTTCATGTGTTCTCGGGCAGATGTGTACTTTGAATTGTAGCAGTACTCGGTCTCCAACTGATGACGTTTCACAAGTATGCGAGAACGTAAGTACGGACAAGTACGCATATTGAAAAACAGCCAGTGTCTTTGTGGAAGAAAATCAGGTTCCCACCTTAGTTGTGGATTTTTGTTGTTCTTTAATCTTTGAGGATTATGAAATGTCAAAAAATGAAACGAAAAAAGTTTTTACTTTCTGCCTTTGTTGTTCTAATTCATCACATAATTGTTCTCACTTGCACAGTTTCTGCTTTGTGTCAGTAATTTATGATCACTACAGTAAAGACTGACTGACATTTCAAAACATTACCCCACCCTGTTGAATGCGTTGGATCCATGTAAAAGTCTAAATACATCCATCTTATGTCCACAACTTATTATCTGTTGTGTACGAAATCCCTATCTTGAGCACAGAGGATGGTCAGGTAAAGGCCTGATAAAACTACAGCTGTAGTTACAACGGCTCCACTTGATTTTAGCTGAGAACAGCGGCTCCGTGACCTCTGTGCTCAAAGTGGCATCGTTTATCAAGTTGCCCTGCGGGTGTATCAATGATTGCGTTAGCTAATCAATTCAGCTAATGAGGCTGAGTGACAGAGAGGAGCCCTGACTGCCCAGCCTCTGTCAAGTCACATCCACCACCAGTTTTAAACCCACCGGAGTTGGAAAGGCTTCACAGACGGTTACACAATCAGCGCAAACATTTTCCCTTTCTTTCCATTTTATTGCTGGAAATAAAATCTCAAGACTGTTGCTATTTTCAAATGTTCAATTTCCTTTTATTGTGCAGCTCATCCTCTGCCGGTTGTCATTGCTTTTTATTGGTGATATTTGGGTGAACACACCAAAAAAGTTGTGACAAAAAAGGATCAACAAGTTGTTCTACACTGCAAACACGAGAGCAGTATTACCTGCTGAAGGACCCCAGGTGAAAATCAACCTTAATGGGCCCCTCGGAGGACCTGCCCTCCCACAGTAGGAGATTTACCAAAAGCTCAACAACCTGAGTGAGTGAAGACCAAACCAGAGCTGCAAGGTGAGTCAATATTAGACGGACATTTATCAAGTGATTAGAAACACCAATCCAAATGAACAACAGTGTTTCTCTGGGTTTGGTTGATGTGAAAATAGGCAACTGTTCCTATCAGTGATAAGATGAGTAAAGCAAAAAATAGGCCGATAATGCACAGGCTGAGTGCAGATGGGATGATGTACTTTCATTAGGCAGTAAGCTTCAGCATAGTATTCTCAACAAAAACCTTTTTTTCTTTTGGATTATTGGTGAAAATTAGCTTTGAGACAAACAGAATTTTTGTGAGACAGGTTATCGAAGGTAAAACTAACAAACAAACTACACCACGGGTACATGGCTTCAACATCTCCACCATGAAGCTTCACACTTGTAATTTGGACTAGTGAGCGCACCTGTCTATAAGCCGCTATTGAATTTATTCGAACAGTTTCATGTGGTCCACTCTGACCGGGTCTGATGTGACAACGCTAAATGTATCGGCGGCATGGAGCTTGCTAGCTTGTAAAAAGCCAACGAGCTTTGTGCCACCGATACATAAGAAACACCGGTGTTTAAGTTCAAAGCGTCGGAAAAAAGTAGCGGCTTATAGTCCGGAAAATACGGTACTACAATGACCTCCTCTGAAAACTTCAGCAGTTACATTTAGCCAGTTGTTATCAACCGGCCTTTTCTTAAGACCTGCAAATGTTTAAGAAATCCACACTGGGGTATTTACTGACGTGTGTCATAGATCAAAAACATACAATTGTACAATTGTGTTAACCATACATCCTGTTTCATTCATCTCACCAAAAACCCATCGACTTCAGGACAAAGAAAACTAGCAAACACCTTGTCTGGATTTCCTGCAGCACTATGATAAATAAAAAGTGCTGTATTAAATGTAAAAGACAAAGCTTGATAATTAAGTGAAAATTCAATTCCAGCCATGGGCCTTGTGCTTTAGTTTTAATGGTACTTCAAGTCATGTTAGTTTTAACCATATAGTCCAGAATCACAAAGCTTCAAAAGTCCAGACATTACACCTTCTTAATCGAAGCAAAAGTCACTATTCAAAAAAAAAACTGAACAACATAGAAGTTTTATGGAACTGTCAAAATCTGAAAGAGGCTTACAGAGGACTAAAGACTGAGAAAGACTCAGAAAGCCTTGCAATGGTCTTTAAAGATTTTTCTCTCAAGAAATCCAAGGACTGTTTTTTAAGGTTTCCACTGGTATCTGTCGAACCAAGTACCTTAAAAGAACCTTTGTTCTTGTGGGTGTGAAACTAATCTAACAGGGCTCTCAGTATGTTTGCTTACAGTGCCTTTGACACCTCAGCATCGGGCCCACCAACACACTGTTATTATCGTAGAAGCACCTCAGCTATGTTTCTACGCTCAAGGGCACTGCGCAAATGTCAGTGACTCACTGGGGAGTAACAGAGGCTACATCGCACAAATCTATCACAAACAGGTAAATAATGAAGTACGGCTCGCACGCTGAATGCCGATCGGCAGAAAGTCCGAATGGCTGATGGAGGAGGAGAGAGTGCAGGTATTTAGACGCCGTTCATATGTGACAGGAGTCATTTGTTTGAACTATTGTGTATATTACCTTACAGGGTGTGTTTACCATGGGCTTATTTGAACTCTCAGTCAGCCAACAAAGTGTTGACCCCATGCCAAGTGTGTGTTAGTATGAACAGCGCAGGGTTATCTCTGATCTGATTAAATAAACCATATCTCAAAGTTGTTTCAAGTATGAAAAGTAGGGGCAAGAGGTCAGAAATATAATTATCTAAGACAAGAAATTTTACACTAAATGAGGTTATCCCCCTTCCCTCAGCAGTTTTACCCCCACAGCTGATTAGATCGTGATTGTGTTGCCTCCACTGCTGAGCAGGGCAGGGGTGATTCATAAAGAGAGACAGATATCCATGTACAATGAGGTTTAAACAGACAAGCTCGGAGCTCAAACAGGGCAGGACAGCAGAGGATAAATCCGACTGGCATCTTTACATCTACCTACATTCCAAACTGGACGGC
Source organism: Pseudochromis fuscus (assembly GCA_900323345.1). NCBI lineage: Eukaryota > Metazoa > Chordata > Actinopteri > Pseudochromidae > Pseudochromis > Pseudochromis fuscus. The sequence goes on from OOFC01048598.1 coordinate 13,580, forward strand.
TAATCCCCCGCCTCCCATTACGGATTACAAACTAACTGGATTAAAACATGACAGCGGATGATACAGCACTCCAGAGACTCAAAAACACTCCTGGTACAGACTACAAAGGCTCTAAGGGGCTTCAGAAACAATGAACTGTGGAGAGGCCAGTCAGTGTGCCCAACCCTGGTCCTCCAGAGCCCCGATCCTGCAAATGATCAGGATTGTTATCAGGCTTCTGCAGAGCTTGATGATGAGCTGGTCATTTGAATCAAGTGTGTTGATAGAGGGAAACATCTAAAACATGTAGGATAGGGGCTCTCGAGGACCAGGGTTGGGAATCCCTGAATGTAGACCATATCTTGCTCAACAGAGGGATTTTTTTTTATCATGGAATTACCAAGAAAGCCTTCAAGAGCCCTAACACACCTGCCACACCCTCCACCACCTGTTTACGACTTACATATAAAATGATTTGTAACTTTCCAAAAACAACAATCACACAAGCGTGTTCACTTAACGCTGTAAGTTTAGGCCAAATTTAAGATCTAATGGTTTGTTCACATCACACACTTACATAACAAGTGAATGGGAAAATGAGAGTAGACACAAACCCACATTGCGTCACACAAGTTGAAAAAGTTTTAAATTGAGCTGCAATTTTGCATCACGTGGTTTTGCTGATTTCCAAACATCACTAAACAGCAATGGAGAACCAGCTCATTGTTGCCACCTGTGTCTGTCCAGAGCTTTATGACAGAATTAGGATAAAACCAGGAAGGAGTGTTTCTCTGTTTTAGGACTTCCACAGCAGATAACAGGAGCAGTATTTGCAATCTTGTTCATTGTTGACGGTGGAAGTAAAATTGCAAGTACATGATAAGTCACGCTGCATGTGGTATAAACACATCGTAACACTGAATACAGCAGCGTTAAATGTCTCTGAGGGAAGACTGTCCAAGACAGTGCTGTTATCCCGACTGATGGAGTCCACTGTGTCAAGTGGCACATTTACAAATGGCACATTTAAGCTGGTATCTACTTGCCTCGCTTCACCTCGGATCGGTCAGGATCGCCCCCCCCCCCTCGGTTGCATGTACATTACCGAGGATAGTCCCTCCTCCGTGTAGCTGGCCGTCAATCATGACATCATCTTTTATGCGATTCTTTCGTTTTTGACCGCGCTGTCCAGCTCCTGCTGAATTTTCTCATTGGCGACTAATGACAGAAAGGTTTGGACCTCGTCCTGAGTCCATGGGGCAGGATTTCTAACAGATGCCATTTCTCTTCTTGTTGTTATTTCAAACACGTCTGCACGGTTTGCTGAAGATTTAAAAATGGCGTGTTTGCGGGGACAGATTACGTGCCGCGCAGTGATGACGCCATGACGCAGTGACGATTCCGATCAATAAGATTTTAGTACCTGATCCGACCTGACCAGGTACTTTTTTTGGAAACCGCAGGAGAGGAGGTACGAAAAGTTGTACCAGGTACCAAGTTCCAGGTACTTTTTTGCCAGTGTAAATGCACCAAAACCGAGGCAAAGTGAGTAGGTACCAGTGTAAATGCGCCAAAAGACAGAGTTCTTCAGAGTTCATCCTGGTGGTGTGATGCAAACAGCAAAAGGCTTTCCTCCCCATCTCTGTATGTGGGCATTTGGAAAGCTTTTCCCTTTGGACAGGGTTTGACAGCATGTGGCAGAATATAGTATCAGTAATGCTAAAGCTTTCTGCTCTGACTTGTCATGACTGAACCCCAACCACCACAGGACAGATAAAGAGACAGAGTGTAATACGTCTTAACAAGCCAACATCCTCTCATACACTACAACTGCACTTATTCAATCACTCCAGGTCCTAAGAATAAATGTCATTAGTGAAAACTCATTAAGTCCCAACTATTGACTGCTATTAACTAGTTAAAGCCGATGTTATGAAGCCATAAATCTCTGCAGGCTGTCGATCGCTGGTTAGCAGAATTTTAAAGCCTCATTAGTGAACACCAACCAGCATCGTCACACCAGCTCTTTTAATGAAGGGCAGTCTCAAGGTCTCCACTGTTAGTGGCTCCACAAAGAGGTGAAATGTATAAACCCCCTCCAGATAAAAGCGTGGATAAAAGCGCAGGATTCCTTTGTTGCCTCAGCTGAAAGGACAAAGTGTTGGCTTGGCTTTTGTCCCCCCTCACTTGGTTCAGCTATACGTTCACAATGCACAGGTTCACTGGGAGCAGAGGTGACGAGAGGGCGGAAGAAGGGCTGATTGGAGGAAGGTCAACCCTGGTTTAACTCCAACACCCTCTAACCTTTGAATCAGCACTAAACCAATTGCACTTCCCCATTGTCTTGAACATGTTGCCTAGCAACATTACATCCCTGCAGTGACTCTGTGCATGTGTGTGTGTGTGTGTGTGTGTCTGCGCATTTTGTGCTGCAAGAAAAATTTCCATGGAAACAACAACAGTGCTACAAGCAGACACAACAGTGCTGCCTGACTCACCTGTTTAGCCGACGGATAAAACATCAAGCCCGATAAAAAAGAATGAATTGTCTCACACATTCATCTTTGTTTATAGCTCATCATCTCCAAATAGGTCCTTCAGGGACAAATCAACAGACATTAAGCTATTAAATTAGCCAACGAGATCATATGAAAGGAATCAAGACGTAGATTACCTCCTAAATGTTAATGACAGCTCATGGGCAGACATCGAATCTAATACACTCCCTGCATACTTGTTCTAATGATGCTTCAAATAAGATGTGAGACCTGCGTGGATATTGAGCAGTTTTTAAATGAATTAGGCCATTCAGGCTTTTTGCATGATTTGTTTTGATGGCGAGCACCGACAGTGCAGTCAAGGGAAAAGCAGCAATCATCCCCAGCTCAGTTAACTCACGTCTTATCTTTATGAAACACACTGACAGCCTGATGGCTCTTTCACATAGGACACAGTGTGGTTAGCGCCTACTTGGTACAGTGCGACACTTAACAAGAGTAAGGCAAGTAAAGCACAGGAGGACACTGATCCACATATAGTGAGGGAAGAAGCTCATTACTGAAGACCCATTGTTCCACTTCTACTGTCCAGCGTCTCTCAGTCACCCACCTCTCCATCACGTTAATACATTCATGGTTTGTTTTCCTTCAAGAGGACTTCCTTTCCATCACTTTGTCACACCTTCTTCTTCTACAATGGTATAATGCAGATTTAGCATCACCTACTGCTTATCTCGTTAAACAAAACCACCAAGTGTCACTTTGACACATGGCACAAGCTCAAGTAGTGCTTTTATTTTGTAAAGAACAAGACTGCATACATCGAAATAGTGTCCAGAAGACTTCTAATACACTAAATCCATCAGTCACGGTGACCACATCACTGTAACACATTAAACACTAACACCTCCTCAACCATGTAACTATAAAACCCACACAACATTGAAATACAAACACATTACCAAACAACATCATGTAACATTCCCAGAGGTCACTGCAGCTGAACAGTCACAATCGCTACAGTATTTAACTTCTATATTACATTGATCACATGGTTTAATAGACACAAAGTTAAAACGACTTTGTACTCTCCCATTGTGGAAGAGACTGAGTGTAAACTTCGTTTTCAGCTGTTTATCTTTCAACGACCAAAAAGGTGGATCATAAGATGGTAAGCATGTGGTTGTCTGTTGTCGGCAGTCAGATGGTTCACTTGTTTGGCTCTTAAAGCTTCATATGAACATATACTAAGAATATTTCAATATATCTGTTTTAATAACAGCCTTATCATGTTGTTTGAAATATTGACAGCAGTATCCTCTTACAACATCCACCTGGTTTGGGATGTGGCGGCATCAGCTACACCTACTGAGATGGATGTCTGCCCCAGATCATCAGCTGTTCGATACACAGCTGTGTGTTCAGGCTGAGACAAATGGGTCCTATTTTTTATGGTTTTATAAAATGAGACAAAAATAATTATCTAAAGGTTATTGTATACAGTTATAAATAGTTACTGTGCTGTGGTCACATTTTTAGAAATCATATTCATATGTCCATGTGCACGGCTCTGAGTCAGTTGTTATTTCAGTAAAACATCATTAGGATAAAAATAATTTATCTTTCTGCTGAAAGCTTCTTATGTTTGTTTTTACCAGCACCAGGCAGGGAGCACTGACTGTCACTGTCACTGGTCACACTAATCTAGAGATGCCGAGCTTTTTTTTTTTCCAACGATTGGAGTCCAACGATTCCAATGATTGGTTGATGAGTTGGTGTGATTTTAGTCAACCAAGTTCTTCTTTGGTTGACTACAGCCCTACCACATAGTATAAGGCCATTTCACAAATTTTGGTTAAAATTCATTGTACAATGTCTGCGCTGATGGCTGACTGGTTTCAACTCCTGCTACATAATTACAATGTCTGAGGTTCAAATCCAGCCAGCGCCCCGAGTTACACATGAAACCTCCCTCTCTCTACACCCATATTTCATGTCAACTGTCCAATAAGGGCAAAATTAAATCACAATACATTTGGATCGAAACAGTTTTTAAAATATATACATATTTGGTGCTGACAGAAATGTATCTACAGT
>OOFC01048600.1:0-15372 GCA_900323345.1 Pseudochromis fuscus
ATATATGTATTATGTATTGTATTGTATATTATAGTATATATTGTATTGTATATGTATTGTAACTATTACTACAACTACTACAGGAAATTTACGCATGTTTGTACCGGCTTCAGGAGCTAATGTTTTTAGCATTAGCACAGCCGTTGCCTTCCAAAATCCCAATTGTACAAAGTAATTACACTATAGATTAATATCTGCATATAACGTGGATTAGTACGGATGATGTTGTGTGACATAAATGGTCAAAACTGCGAATAAACAGCATATTTCATGAGCTTTTCTTACGGTTTACGCTTGCGGACGCCATGTTGGAATCGAACTCGGGCCTGAACAGAAACGTCCGACTTCCCAGTGGGAAATTCCGACTTGGAGCAGCGTTCCATTTGCAATTTCCCAGTCGGAAGTCGGATTTTCCGAGTTCCGAGGACAAATGGAACGCAGCATATGTTTTGTACACCCAACCATCTTCCCCAGGCTCCTCAGTTCCTCCTTTACTTCCAACATGCGAGAGTCACAGTTAGTCGGACTGCTGCAGCTCTGTCATTGAATGGGTAAGTGTGAATTAGGGCATTTTTATAAAACAGGTTACAAATTTCAGATTTCCAGTAGTTATTACCAATACCAATTTACAACAATTTGCACTTAAAGTAAAAAAGAAATAAATAAAATGCATTTAAAAAAAAAATCTGTGAAATTCACCAACAATAGTGTCATTTTGGTGGTCGGAGGGGCCGTAGGTGCAAATTGGCAGCCACTCGTCCACCAGTCTGCCCCAGGGCTGCTGTGGCTAACTTAGCTTACTCCCACTGGTATGACTGGGTATGAATGAATAATGGTCTCTGTAAAGCGCATTCAGTGCTTTGAAAAGCGCTGTATAAATCCAACCATTATTATTATAATTTCATGAAATTAATATTTGACAACATGTTAATTTAAAAGTAACAATTAAAGCTGTGAACGCTGTGCACACATCAGAAAGTCTGTCCGAAGTTTTCTTCTTTCATTCAAACCTCTCATGTGACATCACTGTATTTTTGCATTTTGGTCGTCTATAACTTGTCCCTGATCTTTCAACTTAAGACCAAAAGATCTCCTGTATCACTTGAAATCCCTGAGGGACATCTGTACAGAAAATTACAAGAACTACTTGCAGGTACAAGTGTTTATCTGCCTCCTTTTTATTTCCGGGGAATGTGTCATATTCTGAGAGCGTATATGCAAACATAAAAATAAAAGGCTGTTACATTCTTAATTGGCCACAGCTGAGCATTAACTGTTCACTGCTCTGCAAACACGTACACTGCCAAAAATAGAAACTCCGGGTATACATGAGCAGGTTAGCGCTATAACATAAAGCAGGTGTGATTTAACATAATCAGCCTGACATGCTCGTCTTCATACAGCTCAATCTGAAAACACTGAAATAATGAATGTGAACACATGCTTGGAGACAAAACTCCAACAAATGGCCTTTTTTGACCATTTACTGAACTTTTCTCTGGCGGCACTGAAAATGCAACTGAGAACAAAAATGACGGCAAACGAGATGGAGTTTATTTTAGAGCTATTTTGGTTGAGTCACTTACTTTTTTTCATAAGTAATGAAAAGATGAAAAACAGAGATATTTGTTTGAGAGAGAGAAGCAGCTGTTGCTAAATCTCTCCTGCTGAGGCACAAGGTAATAATAAATTGGATGATATGAGAATAATTCAGTTGAGTTCAGAAGTTCAGTGCCTAAAGTTATTTAAATCTCATCCATCCAAATAATTTTATCATCAAGAACCCCGGTGTTGCATGAATCATTGTGTAGTCAATTACAGAGAGGTTGATTTGAGACAACTTTTGTGGTTCGAGCTTTGTCGCTGCCTGAAAATCTGGAAAGCAGCATTAAGAAACAGAAAGTGACAAAAGCAGAGGATGATAATCAGAGTTCCCACAGCTTTCCAGGTCTGGTTGGACCTGTTGTGCACGTGTGTGTCTCTGATAAGGGTCGTGTTGAAAGGTCTTGGTTGTTCACTGCCGCCAGGCTGCAAAGCCAGACACAAACACATGCTCCCAGGCAGGCATACAGACATGCCAAGGTACACGAAACAAACACACCCATACACTTCACAGCTGCTCCAGCTGATAGCCTTAGGTTACACTGAACATCATTTTAATATGAAATGAAGAGGTTAAGTGAGAATTCAGTCCATTTCCACTTTTCCTATGATGAAATACACAGCATTTCCCCAACCAGTATCCTGCAGTCAGAATAACAGATGAGATGTCAAATGTTAATGGCAGGCAACTAGAAAAATAAAATAAAAAATGCAAATATACACTGAGGCCAATTATAAGCACGAACTTCACCAAATACATCTAGATGTTTCCAAAAGAAGAAATGTTTTTTTGCCCTAAATGCTTCCAATGGCACATTTAACAAGAGATACTCCAAGAGAGTGGGTCCTTGAAGGAGTCCTTGAACATCCTCCAGTTTTTGCTTTCAATAACTTCATAAGTGCCCTGTGTGACATGCCACGCATGATCAGAAACACACAAATACATTCAATCCAAGGCCAAAATGAGTAAAAAAAAACAACAACAACAACTCTGGAAACTTGAATGTTGAAATATGAAAATATTTGACATCTCTCCTCAGCAAAGAAAAAAAAGTAGGAGTATGATTTATTTTCCCTCAGATGATCTGGTTGAGCTGAGTTTTTTGGCACAGGTGTCTCAATTCCTTCCTTTGCCCTCTGGGTAGGATTAGTGCATAACAGGATCTCAGCTCTCAAAGCTTCACTTCCTCCTTACAGACAAGTGAAATTATCATCACTGACAGGAAACATCTCTGAATGTTGTGTATTCTGCACATGAAAAAAAAAACAGGTCCAGCTTGTTTGTAATGCAGCAACAATCCCCAGCACATGACATATGTTATCAGCCTCAGGTCGAATTCAGAGGAACTTGTTGTCTGATCTGAGAAGCAGTCAGATGTGGTGTGAATGGACAGTTTTAAGTATTAGGCATCAGCATCTCCTCTTCATGCTGAAAGCTACGACGACGGCTGTGAGTGTGATATGGGAGTGACGCTGATTTGAGTCTGTTCCCGTCTGGGTAGCCTGCCCTGCTAAATCATAAAATGTGTAATTTTTAAAGATTCTCCTCTTAAGACTTTAGATTTTGTTGCTGCCAGTTGATACGTTGTAAAGACTTTTTAAACTTGCTTGATATTTGTGGTTGACATCAGCAATAAGTGAACACTTTTACCTGAAGTCAGTTTTACAGGATTCCTCACCAAAGATCTCAGCCAAACTCTGAGCTGTAGAACTACATCAAGGGCCACACCCTTGATGTAGTTGTATACTATGGCTGTAGCCCTGATGTGGCTGACCACAAACTGGTTTTATTTAAAGTGATCTCAGCCTACCCTCCCTGACAGTACACCTGTCTGTAGAAAGGTTTTAAGCTCAGCCTGCTAGCAAGTTTTTGGAGCTTTTCAATCCTGCATTTTTAATCCAAATTTGAACACAGAACAGCTTGTTTCTCTTTTTAATCACACATACCAGACTGTCCTGGACTCTGTTGCCCCTTTTGCTGTAAAGATAGAAAGTTCAACAGAGCTCCTCAACCCTGGTTAAATGATTTTACACATGATTTAAGGAAAGAAGGAAAGTAAGTGGAAGAAGAAAACAGGCTTACGTGTTTTTTAAAGATATCTGGGAGGATGCAATGAAGAAAATAAAAAAGGCAGTTAAAGATGCAAGGGCTGCATTTTACCCTAACTTAATTTCAGTAAATCATCATAACCCCCCGAGTTTTGTTGAAGGATTTAGAGTCCATCACCATCCCCTCCTCCTCTCGGTTTACTGATGCTTCTAATGCATTATTTGAGTCCTTGTTTTAAACTCATGTAGAAAGATTTTTAGTGATTTTAGCTGTTTTGAGCCCGTGTCCTTACCCCAGATGAAAACAGCTACATGCAGTCTCGATGCTATCCCCACCAAATTTCTCAAGGAGGTTTTTAACACAGTTGGACCCAGTATTTTATTAATTATCAACAGTTCTTTAGCAGAAGGTGGAGTCCCCTCTGCTTTTAAACATGCTGTGGCCCAACCTGTCTGAAACAAATCCAACCTTGACCCCTCTGATTTTTATAATTTAAGACCATTTCCAAACCTTCTATTTTCATCCAAGATTTTAGAGAAGGTGGTTTCTACACACCTCCTATCTTTTATGTCTCCAAATAACCTCTTTGAGAACTTCCTGTCTGGTTTTAGAGCAGGTCACAGCCCTGAGACAGCCCTCCTCAGAGCAACCAATGATTTACTTTTAGCAGCAGTAGTAGTAGCAGCTTAGATCTCAGTGCAGCATTTGGCACTATTGATCAGAACATTTTAATAAATTGTCTTCGAAACAGGGTGGGCACCACGGACACTGCACTTAGCTGGTTTTATTCTCATCTTTTAGAGTGGACCTTTGCAGTCACCATAGGTAACCCTCTCCTCCTCTTCAGGAGTCATGGGGGACAATGAGGAGATGATTCACTCTGCAAGAAGGAATGATTTTCATCACTGAGCAATTTTAGTCTATAACGTGTCTAAAAATAGGGAAACAATCCCAGCACGAGCTAAAAGCATAATTTTCAAATAGCCTATTTTGTTGTCTAGCTGTCTAAAACCCAGTGGTATTCAACTGACAATGTTATCTATGTAATATAGGCAGATAGCTGTATCTCTATACTATAATCTTACAATTATTACATCTGTCACCTCTGTACACACAGAGTGTATTCAGTCCCAGAAGAGGAATCCCTGGTCTATTGTTCTTGCCAGAATTTCTTCCTCTTTTCCCCTGTGCAAGATGCTTGTGATTTTGTGAACTAAAAGTGATATGACTTGAAATTTGAGAAGCTGTAACCAGCTAATATTTGGCAACTGTGTTTTATTTATTTTTTTTACTTATTTTCACCTGCAAGAAGATAGAATTTACAAAGAAAATCAATGTTAAAGAAAGTTTATTTTTATATATGGCATATTCCTTTAAGCATGCTGTCTGAGATACCTGGACTGTGCTTTAAAGGAGATATATTATACTGGTTTTCAGGGCAGTTTAAATAAGTCTTATACGCCCCTAGAACATGGCTGTGAAGTTTCTTGGTGAAACTCCACTTTGATCCTGTACTTTAGTCTCTCTCATAAACGCTCTGTGACAGGTCTACTACGAACGGGCTGTTATTCGGTGCCTGTCGCTTTAAGGCGCTCAGCTCCGTTGCTCTGCGCCGACGTAATGACGCCGTTGCTGTAACCAGGAAAACAGCGCAAGGCGAGTAAATGAAAATGAGACGAATCCACTCCGCTGTGAGGCTGGCAGCCTGTGTAACGAAATGTGTGGGTTTTTACAACTCAAACCGAGTTTTGGCTGCACTCATGTCAGGGCTGAACTGCTCTTGTAACAGAGAAATCCAAGAATGCGGATCCTACGCTTCTGACGCTATGGGAGACCACATGGGATACTGTGGAGGGATTCGCTAATGCAGCGTTTGTCAGACCCTGTCAGACACCGTCTGATGTATTGTTAGGTCAAAATATATCAGAATCCTGAACGGCTCGTTTTACCCCAGGTATATCTCTTCAAGCAGATCACTCAACAATGAGATGGTTTTAAAATCTCACAGTCAGTTTACTTGGAGGCAGCCACATACCAAACAGTACATATAAAAGACTTTAAAAAGTCGATTTTGCGTAATATTTCCCCTTTATGTTAACTTCTTACATGCACTGAACATTACCTGTTTACTCCAGGCAACCTAAAACCAACACAGAGAACTACTGAAACATGCTGTTTGACCTCTTGTCTGGTCAATAACGAACGGGGCAGATAAGACAAAAAGAGAGGCTGCTGAAACAACACTATGGGAAGTCTTTAAACAGAGAGGAAAAACATTGACAATCCACCACCTCCGATCGAAAGTCTGGTCATTACGCCTCTTTCTCTGTGAAGAATTACTTCCCACTCTCTGCCACACTGGTGATGAATAACAAATTATAACTAACGTGTGTTGAAATCTTACAGGAAAACATTCACATGCGCACAAACGCCGTCTCATCTCGTTTCACTCCTTTACAAAGGACATGTGTGACCTCTGGCGAGACCTCATCAGTGGGACTCATATTGGCTTTTAAAAGGTGCAGAGAGATATCTTTCTGTCTGTTTCTCCATCACCTTTGTTCTGGCTGCCCCCCACCACAGCACTAACGACGTGCTGATTGACTTGTGTTTTAGCTGTAGGTGTAAGTAAACTAATTCAATTAGCAGAAAAACTTTTGAGTTACTGTTGAGTAAACACAAGTTGAGGCCATTAAGGACACCTTGAAAGCTCTCTCGCTCTCTCCCTCACCTCTACTTTTGCTCTTAGTGTTCAGAGAGTATAAATAACACCAGCCGTGTTTTTTAATGGTTTATAGTCTGCCACCATGGTGTTATGAGATACAATAATGCGCTAGAGGTGTTTCCATTAGTCAAGATGCATCTGTGGTGAAAAGCTTGATACAGTGAGCCCACTTTGCTCGGAGAGGAAAGACGGGCTCGTCTGTGCTGTACCTTGACCCGGCGTCAAAGGACACAGAGTGAGATATAATGTAATCACTCAAGTAGATGTGAAACAAAAGAAAGAGCCATCACTCTTGCAGTCCGCAGCCTGAGTGCAATAATTCACTTTCTCTTTTCATTTACAGAAGGTTCTGTGGATGAATGTGTTGTGAGGTGTATAAACAAACACTTTTAAAGAAACATTTCAAAGTCAGGGCTGTAACAACAAGTCGAATTGGGATTGCTGAATCCTAATTGTACCCAGTGAGAGGATTCGAGGTTTTGTTTTTTTTCTTGTGGGAGGAAAGAAAAAAAAAGAGAGGGTACAGAACAGTTTCAAAAATGTAACATGTGCAGTAAATGAAAGGAAGCCGAGCTATGCACAGGATAGGTGTTCACTTCTATAACATCCTCCGGTGGAGTTCAGCAGACGGGTAAAAAGATAACACTCAAGGAACAATCAGAGACCTTCTGCCAACTACAACTGGTATTTAGTCACAAAGAAGCTGAGATCACGAAGAACAAAGTGATTTATTTATTTATTTTTTTTTTAAAGCGACTTGATGGCTTAGAGACTTGAAAATGAGGGTGCTGCTTTAAAAGAAGGTGTTTCATTCTGGCATTTTCTTAAAGATTAAAAAAACCTTTGAATTACGATGAATTATCAAGCAAGCCGAGATGTCCTCTGCATCAACCTGGCAAACCTTTGAAATAAATAAAAAAGGTCTTCTGTGGTCTGTGTGATCTCACATTGAATCATTAGCGGCCATAGAGCAGTGCTGATGAGAAATGTTTCCTTTGCTGGAAAACTAATTCCCTGTTTTCCACACTTCATGTCCACCTTCTCTGCCTCACAGGCCGCTCTTTAATGAGAGGTCGTTGTGAACCTCACTTGTCTGTTAGTTACCAGCTCAGTAATTACAGCAGGTGTTGTTTGGTCGACCTGTTTACTATAAAAAGATCACAGAGGAGGTGATGATCAGGAAGATACCGTGAGGTCTGTCTTATGTGAAAATGTGCCAAAATGTATTTCTCACACGATTAGGTCTGATCAGGATCACATGTGCCAACAATTACATCAGCAGGACCGAATAAGACGCTTTAGTTTGGTTTATCTGACTTATAGACAAAAAAATGACCAACAAAATAATATCACACCACGCTACAAAACTGTCAGTGAGGGCGCAGTAAACTCAAACAATTATTCTCATCATGAAATCAAAGTCTTGAAAGCACAAAATCATACAACCCACCAAACAAAAACCAATACAATTCTTTTGCCATTGTCAATAAAACATTTTTTTCTTTGTTGACAAAGCTGCACCTTCTTGTGTGACCGTTTGTGCTGCAAATGTTTTAAATTGAAAATAAGGAAAAAAAGTCAGCATCTGTTTAGCCAGATGAAAAAAACGTAACACTGAAAAATAACCAACTAATAAAAAGCAAGTTCTTTAATCTAATATCAGTTTACAGCTTTTATTGAGAAATTTTTGCTTTTTATTCTTTCATAAAGCAATAAAAAAATTTATACAGCATTTTTGCTGGAAAATAATTTACATAATTATTCAGGATGGCTGCCATTCAGCAAACAAATCACAAGTTTTAAAGACACCAGAAAATATCTGTAAAATAATCTTTAAAAAAAAATAGGGAAGTGGGAATTGGGCACATATTCATACAGTTGCTGTTTACATCCACCTCTTTCATTGTGTGACAGCAGATGAACATTTCCAGATGGTTTTAATTCTTATTGGGAAGGGATTTAAAAAAAAAGTAAGGTGCAGGTAAATATATCAAGTGCCAGTTTCCAGTATTTAAATATTGCTATTAGACTCAATACCTGGGGTCAGAGATTTGATAAAGAAAAGTGACGTTACTGCGACACACATTGTAAACTACTAGTTCAGTTTAAAGCAACAACCAATAAAGACAATTAGATCTCTCCTAAAAATGTTTCTTTGAATCTGCAGAGATGATATTGTAGCTTCACCAGGTTGAAGTCAAAGAGGTGACAAAAATGGACTTTCAAGCTGTTGGTGCCATAAGAAACGTACTCCCCCCAACTGGTTGCATGTCATCTGCTGATCCTTTAATTTCAGGTTCACATCTGAGAGACCGTTTGGTCATGCACCTCGAGTACAAGCCGAAACATAATAGAAGTTAAATAAAACTTGGTCTCCCAGGTGTATGTAATGAGGTCAGCTGAGCATAGCATCAAAGCATATTAAATCCATATTTTGGTGCACTGAAACATTGCCGGGGCTGCAAGGTTTAATCTTAAGAAAACACACCTGGTGAGTCATTCCTGCAGCATGTGACAATGAAGCTGACAGCTGCAGGATTTAGCAGCAGATCTGTGAAAATGAGAAGTAACTTTGTGTATATATAGATACTGATTCGAACATAAAGTAGCTCCAGCAGTAGTTCGTTTCCTAACAAAGAGATGCAAGCCTGTGTGCACAAACAGATGGCAGCATCCCAGGCGATACGCTGCATTGCTTGTCTGCAACCTGTTTACTGGTGTCTCTACAGGGAGACAAATGAGCATGTGTCATGTAGCATTCTTCATGTGGCGTCTGACACATTTATTGTGTTTCTTCTGTAACACAACTTCCCAATTTAAACTTCTGAATACGACGCATTGCACCAATGTAATTCAGATTGATTTAATGAAGCGCTGGGGCCTCATGAACCCACAAAAAAAAAAATGCACCTAATTCTTTTCTTACTTGCATTTTCTCCATGTCACTGCTGATAAAAATCTTTGTTTCCTATGTGAATAATTTGAGTGTGACAGAAAGGAAACGCAGCAGGAAAACGAGGGAAACAGGATAAGGGAGGTTTTTCCACATTTTACTATTTATATTATGTTGCAAGGTATGTGATGGGAAGAAGGATGCAATATTTGCTGGGATAAATATGCAAACCACTATGCTAAAACTATGTAAACAGTAAAAAGTTGTTGACAAAAACAACCTTGTGAGCTTCTCCAGTTGTTCGGGAAGATTCAGCTTCATCACTTGACAGTTTCCTTCTATCACCACCTGCTGTTTCCAAGGTCAAGAGCACACTGTCAACTACAGTTACTCCCCCAAAGCTGTTCAGTCGAAATGTCACTCGGAGGAAACTCAACTCAACTCCCATTACCCAAGGAGCAACTGATTAAATTTTGGGCAAGATCAGAGGATAGGAACCCTCACCTCTAACCTCAGCTCTCAGTGTGCTGCTCTGGGGACTCTGAGATCTGTATTGGAGTGAAAGCTACTTCACAAAATAAACTGTGACACTGCCTGTTGTTGTCTCTTTTTCATTGTTTTGTTGTCTCATTTCCTGTATCTCACCCCGTGCCCTCTTTGACAGTAACTGAGTGTTAGTCCTCAACAACACATGGTGCGTTCATCATTCAGAAAGAGCCAGTGAAGGCTGCATGAACACATTCACAAGCACAGAAATAGAAATTTAGATCAATATATAAATAAAACAGCTGTCCTCAAACATGGGAAGCTGCATCTGCTGGCAAGGCAAGGAAAAAAAATAGAGGATGAGCTCCTGTTTGTGTTTTGAGAGTTCACAACATTGTCACATCTTAATGGATGTTGTTGAAAGTCTACACACACATGCAGGATTACAATGTCCACAATCTGCGACAATTTGGTGGTGCTCACATTTCTTTTATGAAATTTACCTCGGCATCACAATTGGTGAAAGCCTCTGTTTTAAAACCCATATTGAAAATATTTGAAAGAAACTGAAATTAAGATTGAGTTTCTTTTTCAGGAACAAATCCTGTTTTTCTTTTAATGCCAGTAAACAGCTTGTTGCTGCCGCCTTCTCGCCTGTACTTGATCATGGAGATATTGTTTACATGAATTCCTCGACCCACTCTCTCAAACTGCTGGATGCTGTTTATCATGGAGCACTTAGATTTATAACAGACTGTGAATCTCTCACACAGCATTGTCCATGTGCAGACTTCTACACTGGTATCATTTCATTTACAATCCATTCTTCATCTGCTGCCCACTTATTCATCCTCTTACATGTCACATGAAGAGCTCAGCCTATAGTCATAATAATAATAATAATGGTTTGGATTTATATGGCGCTTTTCTCTGGAAGTCCAGACTCAAAGCATTCGTACAGAGACCATTATTCATTCACACCCATTCATACCGGTGGCGGTAAGCTAAGCTAGCCACTGCTGCTCTAGGGCAGACTGACGGAGGCGTGGCTGCTAATTTGCGCCTACAGCCCCTCCAACCACCACCAACCCATTCATCCAACATTCATGCAGGGCAAGGTGGGTAAAGTGTCTTGCCCAAGGACACACCGACCATGACTAGGAGGAGCGGGAATCGAACCACCGACCCTTCGGTTGGTAGACGGCCGCTCAATCCCAGGACTTTGTCACTTTCCCCGTCCCCTCAGTCCACACAGAGCTCAGTAAAACAACATTTTCTAACCTGGAAGTCACCACAGCAGAGTCTGAAGCTGTCCCACTGGATTCCCCTGGAGGACTTCAAACGTCTTTAAATACTATGGAAACATCATCTTGTAGGACTTGAGCTTGTTCTTAGTGTTTTTACATTTCAACTCTATTGCTTGGTGTTTGTACATCCATTTTAATGTGTATGTTGTGTTTTGTCATGAATGTGTCTGTAATTCAGTGTCATATTACATTGTTATATTGTCTAGTATAGGTCACTTAGTGTTGTTTGTCAGTGACTCAGTATTGTTTTGTTGTTGTTAGAGGACATCTGTCTCTTGAGAACGAGACCCTGTGTCTCAATAAGACTACCTGTATAAATAAAGGTCAAATAAAATAATAAAAATAATTTTAAAAAATGTGTGGACCCAGTAGATCAAAGACAGATACATATGCATGGATTATGCCTTGTCAGAGGTTTGTACTCTTTCTAGCTTTACCTGCCATTGCCTGACACATGTATTATTTATTATCAGGCAGATTTATTAAAGGTGCAGCCACCTCCTGAGGAAGAGGAGGACTTGGACTATATCGTGCACATGAAGGAGCATCAGTAAGAATACGTTACACATTTACATTTACACACTGTTTCTGAGGTTAAATAGCAACACTGGCTTGTTAAAACATCTGCCCTTTGTTGCAGAACTTTTGGGATTGTTTTTTTTTTTTTCCTGGCAGGATCATGTCGTCTGATTTTGCCCAAAATCTTAGCATTTGTTCCTTGAGTAACACCCCCTCTCTCCAAATCAGATGACATGATTGACAAAGAGATGCTTGAGGTAATTTAGTAGAGAACTGTTGGAAAAGTTTATGATCAAACTCCAACTTGTTCCATGCACTCTGTATATATCTGGACTATTTTTAAGGAAAGCTTCAAGTATCAATATTGGTATCTGCCTCAAAAATCAACCTCAAAGAGACAGCTGTCTGTAAGAAAACAATGTCTCAGCTGTGTGCTGTAATGAGCTTTGATAGGATTTCTTGTACAACAATAAAGGCCCAAACCAGGCTTTTGTTGAGAGCTGTCAACTGTGGAGTGTCATCTTTTATCTTTTATCAGTCACATGCTGTATTTCTTTCTGGTCTTTATTTCATAACACTGCATCTTCTTTCTGCAGCTTCCCAGACTAA
Source organism: Pseudochromis fuscus (assembly GCA_900323345.1). Classification (NCBI taxonomy): domain Eukaryota; kingdom Metazoa; phylum Chordata; class Actinopteri; family Pseudochromidae; genus Pseudochromis; species Pseudochromis fuscus. The sequence goes on from OOFC01048600.1 coordinate 12,192, forward strand.
AACTAAACACAAAGAAACTCTTAATGATCAAAATTCAAAAAAAGTTTCTTCAAAGACCAAAGATGGGCGCCAGCGTTCTCCAAACAGCAGCTTAGAGATGTTTATTTCCACGTCTTCACACAGTTCTTTCTGGAAGCTTTGAATTGCAGTAATCAACTTGTCTGTGTTGCTCTTGTCAGCCAACCTACTATTTACAGTTGCTGACTGTTTGGCTGACATTTTCTGCATCTTTAAATAACCTGTTAATGACTGTGGATTGATTGTGGGGTTAGTGCTGCATGTCACAACAGTACGATGGGATCATGGGTGATCTGTTTACCAGAGCAGGTTCTTCAGGTGGATCTGACAAACAAAACAAAACAAAACAAAACCTGGACTTTCCTCAGTGAAACCAACATGTATGTAAACTCCATTAAATCTAGATGATGCATAAAAAGTTTATACAAACCAAACCGTCCAGATCTCACTCTTTTTTTGAAGAAGAAGAAGAAAAAACAGGCACACAGTGAAACAGCTTGAATTCATGTTTGGAACATTTTTCCAACTAAATTAAACATCCAGTGATAAAAGTGTTTTTCTCCTGCACCAAAGCCACACTCTGGGTTTTTGATGTTGTGATAATATTTTCAGATTTATAAGGAAATGTGTTTTTGAAAAGGCTTCAAAGATTCCAAAGATCCAAAGACCAAATATTTGGTTTTGTATTTGACAATGGGTTTTTTTGTTGCACAGAAACATCGACTAAACACAGACTACGCCGAGGAACATTTTGTCAACAGTTTGAAACTGAACAATGAGAAAACATCCGGCGGTCTCCGAATGAAACGAGCACTGGGGATTTTGTGAATTACATGCAATTTGTAAAACCCAGTTTCCTTTCATCTTTATGATTAGAAAAGCTGTAACATCTTGAACAATTCAACATGAGGAATATTTTCTTTCATTACAATGATGATAGACATTCAGCACAATGTATATTAGACCTCTGTTGACATGGTCTCTGAGACGTTTGTTGGGCAAACCTTTCAGGGACTTTCCTTCACCCGGGAACAGTCAGTCTTTCCACGTCAACTTCAGTGACAGCAGTTTATCCATTACTGGCAATTACTGTGAAAGTCATATAATTAATAGGTAGTCCTGGATATCCTGCAAAAATAAACAACATGTCAAAGATAGTTTATAGCCCACATTAAAGAAGTTTTCATGTGCGGCATGATTTATGTTTGAATGTTGCAGCGAACAATCACAACGCTTTGAGCCGTGACATTGTTCACTGCAGTTTTATCCTCTGGTCCGGTTTATTCTTTAGATCCCTTTGGAGAGATGTCATATTCCTAAAAACAGCCAGCAATTATTCCTGCGCTGTAAAAGTTTATAGTCATACACGTCCTTAATCACAGAGACGAGCAGTGCAGCTCGTAAAAACACAGCGTGCCCTCCTGTGCATAAAAGGAGCTGTTTTATATCAACATCCACAATATACAGACATATCATCACACCTTTGTGAAAATTTATCAGCGGCTTGATTTAAAACCACCACCGTTCATCTGCAACATGCCCAGAAGAAAACACAAACGGCCATCCAACACAGGCATATATCAGCTAATGAATTCAGGAAGCCACTGGGGGTATCATTCACGTGGTTACTGCTGGTCTCTGAGCAGAGAGAGCCTCCCACTGAGGAGAAAATGACTCCCTCCTGTTTGTGTAGCCACATAACCACATCTATCTAAAACACTGCCATATCAAATGATCTATCATCCCTTTATCTTCCAAGTGAGGAGATGGCTGCCTCTGCGGACAACACTGAATTGCTCTGCAGTTACCTGGTTGCTCTTCAGCAGCTTCCTGCATGTTTTACTATTTCAGGTGTTGAGTAACAGGTGACCACAGAGGCTGTCCGCTCACAGTCCGTCTTGTTCTTTCACATATGATGAGGATATAACCACATCCTTCCTGTCAAATCAGTATGAAAATGATGAGTTATTATAGTGATTGTCTTTTGAGGAAAATGAGTGTAGCTTGTCAGGCTTGTTTCCTGGAATCCACTTAGTTTTTTTTTTCTTGTAGGGCCATTGAAAATACCCCAGAGTGGTGAGATTCAACACAATATTACCACACTATTACATTTGCCTCTTTTGTTTTTTTGTTTTCCTGTTTCCCGGATGTTTCCCAGATGCCCAGGGGCATCCTGTGGGGGGGTACTCCGGGAGTATGGGGTGGATGGCCCATTGTTACCGGCCATTCAGTCCCTGTACCAAAGGAGTATGAGTCTGGTCCACGTGGCCGGTAGTAAGTCGGACCTGTTCCCGGTCAGGGTTGGACTCTGCCAGGGCTGCCCTTTGTCACCGGTTCTGTTCATTATGTTTATGGACAGAATTTCTAGGCGCAATCGGGGGGCGTAGGGGGTCGAGTTTGGTGGCGGGAGGATCTCGTCTCTGCTTTTTGCAGATGATGTGGTCCTCTTGGCTTCATCAGGAAGCGACCTGCAGCTCTCACTGGGGCAGTTCACGGCCGAGTGTGAAGCGGCTGGAATGAGGATCAGCACCTCCAAGTCTGAGGCCATGGTTCTCAGTCAGAAAAAGGTGGATTGCCCACTCCAGGTCGGGGCAGAGGTCCTGCCCCGACCTGGGGAAGTTTAAGTATCTCGGGACCTTGTTCACGAGTGGGGGTGGGATGGAGCGGGAGGTCGACAGGCGGATCGGGGCAGCGTCGGCAGTGTTGCGGACGCTGAACCGGTCCGTTGTGGTGAAGAGGGAGTTAAGCCGGAAGGCGAGGCTCTGTGTATACCGGTCGATCTACGTTCCAACCCTCACCTATGGTCATGAGCTTTGGGTAATGACCAAAAGAACAAGATCGCTGAAATACAAGCGGCTGAAATGAGTTTCCTCCGCAGGGTGGTGGGGCTCTCCCTTAGAGATAGGGTGAGGAGCTCGGTCATCCAGGAGGGACTCGGGGTAGAGCCGCTGCTCCTTCACATCGAGAGGAGTCAGTTGAGGTGGTTCGGGCACCTGGCGAGGTTGCCTCCCGGGCACCTACCTAGGGAGGTGTTCAAGGCATGTCCAACCGGGAGGAGGCCTCGGGGCCAACCCAGGACACGCTGGAGGGATTATATCTCTCGGCTGGCCTGGGAACGCCTCAGGATCTCCCCGGAAGAGCTGGTGGAAGTGGCTGGGGAGAG